>JAQIXP010003869.1:0-12334 GCA_034700285.1 Proteroiulus fuscus
GTGGAAATACAAAAAATGGTAGGAATCCGAGCTAGTTAGAATTTTTCTAAAATTCTAAAAAAATCCTGTACTGTAGTCTCTATCTGTGGTTAACCGTCGGTGCATTTCGCCCCGCACGGCCATCCCTGTACTGTAGTATGGAAGATTTTTAAGGGAAGAAATTCGAGTTGTCCACCTTGTAAAATGGACCGCACAGTTGAATTCGGAGTGGAAAATGAAGTTTAATTACAAAAAATGGTAGGAATCCGAGCTACTTTCCAAAACTGACAAATTCTAACAAAATTCCAATGTCCGGTATGGAGGATTTTTAAGGGAAAAAAGTCGAGTTGTCCACCTTGTAAAATGGATTGCACAGTTGAATTCGGAATGGAAAATGAAGTAAAAATACAAAAAATGGTTTATATTTATGCCCTATATAGGGCATAAACATAATATTCCAAAAAAAACATACTAAAACCAAACCAAAATATCAATATTTCGGTTTATATTATCAGTGTATTCTTAAAAAGAATTAAGAGTAGGAGATTTAAATATTTTCTGCCTGTAGAGTTAGCTGGAAATGAACCAGGAAACAGTATGACTTCCTATGGTTATTTTATCTAACAAATAGGCCTACATGCATGCAACAAATTTCACTTCCGATTTAGGGTTATTTTTTTATGAGGCCACAACAGCGAAAGCAGTTTGAAACTCGATTGCGATTACTACTGACCTATTAAACATGACACACTTACATGAAAGCAAACCATGCTTAAGGAAAGTGGTTTTATGCTTCCGAGTTTGCACACATTTTTTAAAAGAAAAATATATCCTGAATTTCAAAGATTATATTTACATATTAATGAAATATTCAAAATACTCGCAAAATTTTCAAAAACACGCACATTTATTGGATCCTATTATTAGATACCCATCATGGCTTTTCTTGCACACACTGCTATTAATAATTAATTATACAAATATTAAATTCATAAAAAAATAACATCTGAAATTTTTTAATTAATTTTAAATTAAATTTTTTTTTTTGAAATCAAAGAGCTGCATTGTTTTGCAAATACAAGTATACTGATACATTGCATGGTGCTATCATAATAAGAACAAAATCAAATATGACTTAAGTTGAGCTTAATGCTAATAACTAATAAAATTAGAATAAGCATATTTTATTGTAATTTAGTAAATTATTCGTTTAAAATAGGTCTACTAGGTTTTCTAAGACAAATTTGAGCAATATGTTTGTAAAAACTTTGGTGAAATTGTATAATTGAAAATGAAATTCTTGGACCTAATCTAATTAATCAGATAAGTATTCTTGTACTACGAAATATTGATAATTATTAATAGTACATTACACATAATACAACATGCAATATTCATTTAAAATTTATAAAATTAAAATATTAAATAAGTATTTTGACAACATTATAACACACAATAATATCTATAATGATATCCATTTCAACTACTTTTAAATTTAATTTATTTACTTGTTAAGTTTTTTTTTAAAATTAGGGTAAAAGGAGTTAATATCTACATTTCTGCTGCATTAGGCCTACTATGTGAGAAATACTTCCAGGAAATAATTTTTGACATTTTTTGATATTTGGTTACTTTCATCATGTGTATAATTTTGGAAGAATAGGTCCATTAAAGATGAACCAAGAACCACCTTTCAATAACAATACAGTCAATAATTGAAAAATAAAACAAGGATAGGTTAATTCCCTTCACAAAACGTATACTTGAACAAATAAACTGCTTTAATACAAGAACACAAAATTAGATGAAAACAATCCCTTTTAAATCCAGCCAATTTATAAAAGTGTAATAAAAGCAGTGTTAAAAATGCGTGCAATAGTGTCACAATGGTGAATGGGTTACAAGCCAACAACCTCAAGTTGCATACGTTAATTTTAAATTACATGAAATTTTGGAGAAAATGAAATGTTATTATAAAAATATTATAGTATAATAAGGCTTGCATATTATACACCCCTCCTACATTTTATGCATCAACAATGCATGGAAGTTGAAAAAGGTGGGGTTCTTAATTGTAGATTTGCAGTATGGACATCATTAAATTTAAAACAACAAAAAAAATGCGGAAAACTGTTTTTGCTCCGGTAAGATCACGTATGACCCATGCACAGTTTAGGACAGAAAGTGGCCTACTTACAAACCCATATCGGAAGTAGCTATATAAACAGGTAACACTGTCCTATTTATCATGGCAGAACATCATCAGCTTTCAAACAGAATTAAACGAGGAAAGAAAATAAGAGAGTTTAGATTCATTTTCAATCTAGCAAAAATATAAGAAGTGAAATTCACAGCGATAAAATGAAAAGCTTGGTAAGTAATACTAAATTGAATATTTTTCAATTATTATTATTTTTAATAACTGTGCATGAGTATAACAGAAGCTTCTTTTTACATTATAAATAAAATTCAGTACACAATTTGCCGTGACTAGCTATATGCCAGCTAATAATATCTTGATTTGCTAAAGCATGCCAACCATATCATACATTTATACAACTATTTGCAGGGAAATTATATATTTTTGGAAAGTTGTTTTTCATAAATTTTAAATATTTTATTAATTTAGAAAGTAAATTATAAGTACAGTATTTCAATGTATTTACAGTAATAAATACAGTAGAACTAGTGTTGTCTACATGGACAATGAATTTTGGTATTTAATTCAACAGAGATAAATAGGCTGTATTTAAATTTAAATCCAATAAAATATAACTAAAGAATCCAATTTTAAAAGAAAAGATAGTGGAGCTAGTTGCAATTGTGAAATATTATAAAAAATACTTAGAAGAATTTAACCAAATTTGGAAAGAATTAACATTTCTAAATAATAACTAACTGAAGTCTAGCACATATAACTCATATAATAATTAATTTAAAATAATATTCAATATAATGGCTTGCATGCATCCTGATTTAACAGTACTCATAAATTGGGATGTACCGGTAAGCTTTAGTGTACATTTACTTAAAAATCTTTTATTTGAAAACATTTGAAACTGTACAAATCCAAATTTCATACTTTTTAACTCAAAGTAAGCCTGTGACAACTGACAAATTACTAATCTGATCATCTTGCATTTAACATAAAATTGTTTAAATTTAAAATTCAATTTAAATCTGTATTCAACATTCAGCATAGATATGTAAAATGCTATGAGGGGTGGGAAAAGTAATTTCCACAGTGACCCATGACGTTTTACCCCAAAGAAATAAATGCATTTTAGCAAATATTGCTAAGCTATTTTAATTAGAAATAGACGTTTGCATTTGGCCATTGCATTTTTCATATTACATGCATGGAAAGTTAATAATTACAATATCATCTTTCTTGATAAAATGATCTACATACGGGTACATGAACCAAGGATAGAATCTTGGAGTGAAAAACAATGAAATAATAGAGCCATGCATGGTCAACCACAACTTCTAAGCTAATAATTTATAAAAATATTATATAACTTGTCAAATTTCAAAAGTTAAAAACCGAGGAAAATGTTCTCAATAGTTTCAAATGAAATTCAAATTACTTTGTAGATAAAATTTGTAAGTTATCTCATTCACATAGATATTTGAATTGTGATGCTAATATGCTAAATGAACTTAAAGAATTAATTAACATTAAGACAATAACAGTTTTAACAAGTGCTTTTATAAAGATTTAAGCTAATTAACTTAATTGGAATACTGCTTGGGAATTAATGGATTTGTAATAATAAAATGCAAATTAAGGTATTAAAAAAAAGTGCATTTACCTTTACGAGTTTTTAACTGTTCTAATGGTTAGCTAAGCATGGTTCTAAAATTACGTAAATTAAGCTGTCACTTAAAATAAGCCACAAAAAAGGCAGCAAATGATGTAGAAACTATGAAAGCATTTGCCTTGTTAAGGTTATAAGGTCTCTGACCCTTAGAAATATCACGATTTTTTTAGGTAGGGCTTGCTCAAAACGGGCAATCAGCCCTTAAAACTAAGCTTTTTTGCCTCTTCGTCTATTATTTTGAGTTTATAAAAAACTGTCCAGTCTGCATTTTTTTTTTTTTTATTAAAACTTGTCAGAGAGGGGATCATTAATGTTAAGTGAAACTGTGAGTTTTTTGAGTGTGCACTTTTTTTAAGATGGTCTACAACACACCTGCACATTCCATACTCAAACCTTTCAAAACAATGCAGTATAATACCAGAGTAGGTCTGTTATTGCCCACAATACATTACAAAACAGAAAAACATTAGAAGAAATTTTAATGTATACAACTTAATGTACTTTTCTCAACACTGAGAAAATATTTTTTTATAGTTTTTCTTAAATAAAATAATTCTTGGTATAATAGAAATGCACAATGTTGTAAAAATGTTCAGAGAACCCATACTTAGTTGGGTGCTGCCTAAGAATTTAGGAAGGGATAAAATACCCCATTCCCCCCCCCCCTTTCCCTCAGACCTTTCCAAATTCATTTGGGCACTAACATTGCCATAGTACTGTTTAGTTTTGAATTGAGCAACTATTTTAAAATTTAGGCAAGTGCATTCAATCTTTCGCTTTTCAATACCTGTAGATAATTAAGAATTAGATATTCAAATTAAAGACGTGGAAGCACTTTTCCTGATTTTGGGAATTACCTTAACAACATATGGCATATTTATGCTTACTCATGGTTCATATTAAAATTTAATAAAATTTACAAAATCATTACTCTGTCCTTCCCTAAGAAATCCATGCAAGTAAACCCTGACTTTGTAAAAACAGTTTCTGTAAGAAAAAAAAATAATACAGTCTATCATAAATAATGTGCAAGTCAATTGACTTAAGCTTTCAGCCAATCACATGCTAAATAGAAATTGTCTTCAATGGAACTTTCACTTAGTCTTAACTTTAGGATTAATAAATTAATAATCAGATGCGATTAATAAGAAATTTCTATGACTTTCACTGTTTTGCCAGCACAATTGGGAATTTTCACTGAATTTTCCTGAAATTTTGCTCTTCTCTGACTTTCCCTGACTTTTCATTTCTTTATGAGCACTGTGACAGTATAGGATACAGGTTTGAATTGAATTGAATGAAAAATAGTCGCAGATCCATGACTTGGAAAATTATAATTACTAAATAACAACTTGTCCAACCAGCACTGCTTCCTCAATATAAAGTTGCACAATTTTTAGCAATGAAAATAAGCAACAAAAATTGGATACCATTCTTGGCTGATCAACCACATTAATCAAAGTGTTTTGGCTTTTAATTGTAATAGAGCATAAAACTAATCCAGGCATTTTTTTTTCATTATTTTGCAGATTCTTTTAGCAGTTTTTGTGACTCTAGCTGTTGCAACAGAAAAGAAGGGAGGGAATGAAGATGATTATGGATATGGATATCCAGTCAGTTATGCTCCAGTTTATCAAGTAAAAGCATCGGATTCTTACTCCATGAAGCTACCTCAATACAAATCAGATTACAATTTCAAAACATATATGCCAGTGTTAAAATATGTTGCAGTGAAATCTGTACCTTATTATGGACCATCAAAGGCATTCTATCCAACCAATTACGGAGGTGGTTATCACATGGGTGGAGGTGGGGGATACGGGGGTGGAATGGGTGGAGGATACGGAGGTGGCATGATGGGTGGATACGGATACTAGTGATAAAAACATCTTATACCAAGAACTAATTTCAATTATTCAGTCAGCGAGGCTAATGAAGAATATTTGGGAATGCTGAGGCCCACCTGGTCACTGCTAGTTTAGTCCCAAAAATATTTGCTATATTTGGCACACTGACCATTTGACCCACCATGCAGGGTAGCCGGGTGGGTCAGACCATCCCTGCTTTTATATGCCAAAATAAATGTGAAATTAATATAAAAAGTCAGCATAACAGTTGAGGTACTTTTTATTAGTGATCTTTTGGTAAAATTATTTGGTGAGAAACTGATCAGATTTGTTTAATACAAACTATATTTAAGTGGACTATTACTGCAATCATTAAATTTAAAAAAAAAAAAATTAATGCAAAGTATTTTCGTTAGATTTCTTCAAATTAAATTAATTCAAAACTTATTTTTAGATAAAACTATATGATTTCTTCAAAGTGCTATATTTTTGGCCAATTTTCATTTGAATGATACATGCCTACACAAAAAATTAACTTTATGTACATTCATATTCACGTCAGGAAGCTAGCAGGAAATTTTAGAAATAATAATTATATTTGCTTAATCAAAATCGAGTAATAAAACTGGGCTATAAATAAACGCATACAAAGATTAATTAGATATATGCAAGTCAACGTATCACCATATTAAATATTATTTATCAAATTGGCAATTATGTATATTACATAATTTAATTTTGTATAATATTTCTATTTTGTACTGTTTATGTGTTCCTTATTGTGATCATATATATTGTCTGTAAAATAAAAATGTTTCATATTTGTAAATAAATATTATTGTAAAATGCGAATAACACAATGAAGCAGACTTATTATTTGTTAAAAATTGGCAATTAAGCAACATAATTTTTGTATTAGTTATTTGATTATCAATTTTATACTTAGATTAGTACGATCGAAGTTATATTTTATGTAGAATAAAGAATTTACAGGTAAGCTTGAAATTACTGACTGACTTTTTTTTTCAACTTCTCAACATGATTTTTATAATTCTTGTATTTTACAGATGATTTCAGATAAACACATAAACCACTGATCGGATTCTTAAAAATACCTGACTCTGGCAATTAAAAGAAAAACAAATGCATCAAAAAATACACACAAGGATGGAGAATGTAAAAATCATTTATTTGTACCTTTATTGAAGGAGCTCATCAAAATTATTACAGAAATTTAAAATGTTAAAAACAATATTTTAAAATATTTCTTTTCAGTAGGTCATGCGATAGTGACGATAGCCAGGATAGGCATATCTTTGCGGATGTCCATAATAACTGGACATTGGCCGGTTCATGCTGTAATAAAGTGATGGCGAAGGATGTCTGTAGCGAGCAGGATACATTCCCGAATTTCTTCTTTGAGTGGACAGAGACACTGGCAAGGTTCCAGAAATGGCAGACTGACCACCGTAAATTTGTGAAGCCTCAGGTGTGGCAATTGGCGTGGTGAGTGAAGTTCCCTCTTGACCAGTGAACACTTCTGAAGTGGTTTTGGTTGGAATCAGCTCAACAGCTGGACCAGTAGGTACAGGGATGCCACTTGGAAATACATGAGAAACTTCAGGAGTGACAGCTTGACCAGTGAAGATTTGTGGTGTAATTGGAATATTGGTTTGAGGTAAAATTGGGGTGCTTGCTACATTCGGGGTGCTGCCTAAAGTGTAAGTATAAGCAGGTTGGGAATAAAAGGGCTGCTGACCACTAACTGAAGTTGGGATATAATAGTATTGACCAGTGGCCGGAATATAAGGCAAAGCATGAGAGTAACTGTAATGCTGTTGAGACGGATACAATCCACCTGTTACGGGCTTTACGTGGTAATAGTAGTTGAAGGACTGACCAACTGGGACATATGTGCCATAAGTCAAAGGAGGAATAGCAGGAGTTATATTGGCGTCAAGGGTCAAAGGTTTCTCTAAAGGAATTATTTCTTTCTTATCTAATGTTGTAGTGACTTCATCTGAAGCATTCTGGTCCGGCAAGGCCTCCTCCGCTGTGGTTCCACTTGTGTACGTTCCATCATCATTTGTTACTTTGGTTTGACCAGCAGTGGCATATGTTACTTGCAGCTTCTGACCATCTGTCTGGTAGCCATACTGACCAGCAACGCTGCCATCAGGTGTTTTTGATTCGACACGATAATGACCACCTTGTGGACCCAAGCGGACAAGTGGGACAACCGGAGCAAATGGTCCACTGCTAAGACTGGCAAAAGCAACGGCCAAAAGGCTGACAAAAACAATCTGCAATAAATAGCAGAAGGTTAGTAATTGTTAATTTTAATTACATTTTGCAAATAAAATTAGCTTTTTTAACTACGATATCAACATTTTTAAATGATTCTTGTATTGAACACAACGAAAATCAAGACCTTTCTACTGCAACGAAATTATGAAAATCGATATTTTTTTTTAATTTAAAAATAATAGCTGTTACAAGTGGAAGAAAATCACATAAATTTCTTTTTAAATAGAAGTAGGATTAAATAATATTTCAAAAACATTGTCTTTTTTATGTACCAGGCTTTAATAACCATAAAATAACTATAAAAGTTTTCCTGTGAGTGAAATAAATTAAGAAAAATTGGATTTTAGTTTTAATTCATTTTAATTTTTTTTTTATGAATATCACTTTTAAAGACAAGAAAATAAAAAAAATATATAAGCTACTGCCCACTGGCCTTCAAAGAATCTGTCATGAACTCCAAAAAAACATTTTAAAAAAAAATCAAGAAAACTGTTAAAACTTGAAAGTGTTCACCTTACGAAACATTACTCACTTTCACGAAAAAAAAATGATAAACTTTAAAAATACTCAAGTAAAATAAAACTTACCAAGGATTTCATGTCCTTCGAATCTCGATGATTTCTTTAAGTATATCTTCAGATGGTATGAAGTAACAGTCCAGGCTATTTACAAAGTCCTTTTATAGTGTTTTGGCATCAGGATCATCAAAATTTCAAACGTGTCTCAATGTGTTTCAAATCACAGATCGGATTATATCAGCAAAAGTTATTTGTGTCCAACCTAGCACTACCATTGTTGGCTGAATATTACCTCATAGGTGAGAAAATCTTAGGTCCACAACATCTCCACCAATAGGAAAATAGTTTTAAAAGATAACGAAGATTTAGCAATCCAGGTACTGACGCCAGAAGTGGTCAATCTCTGGAAAATTTTTTGCTAAAATATATATATACCCTGGTAGATAATTACATAAGATTAAGATAAAACAGAAAGATATTACCTAAGAATTTAGATGATTAGGTCTACATTGATATGCATATCAATGCACCATATCATAGTCATAATAACTCATACTTTTATCAAAAGTCATGATTTTCGTATGAATTTCATGAAGACAATAAAATAGTTGAAATTGTTGTTATATAACATACAAAACTGACCAAAGTATGTTTCATATTATGAAAACTAGTATCGAAACCTAAGTTTCTAGTACATGTTAAAGCATTGAAAGCATTCTTTGTAATTAAAAAATGATTTTCCAAAAGTTATAAAAATCTTATTTTTCATTCAAAAAAAAGATCATTAAAACTTAAGTCATATTTTTGGGCTTGAACTATCTATAGGTATACCATGATACAGCATTTGTAGTTACATTCTTATGCAAGATGTAATGTTAAATAATGCATTTTAACTAAGCTTATTGATAAGTTGGCTGAGTTAATAGGCACTTTTGTGCCATACAACAAAAGTTGGAAAAAAGTACAAAAGTGTAATTAACAACGAAAGTTTAAAGTAGTTGGCAGCAATCCAATTCTAATATTATAAATAAATAAATTGAAATTGCATTAAAATTGGTTTCCTAGCTGTTATTACCTCAAGTTTCATCGTTTTATGAATAAAATGCACTTTGATATTTTAGTTTGTAACTTGTATATTATACTTTTGTAATTTTTATCAACTTTTGTTGTGCTGCGCTAAGTCCCTATTATATAGGTTATTCAATGTTGAAATCCGCCAATTTATTTAATATTTAAAGTATTTTTCTTGAAAACTGCCAAATTTCTGGTAGGCCTAAACTAATTAATTCATCATGTATAGCGGTAAAATATCTAAGTAACCAAATATCAAGAGAATAATTAATTATATAATCATTTCCACATGTTTAAAGAAATAGTCATAAGATTAAGTTAAGCACATTTGGTCCATTTATTAGACCTTGACATGCAGTGGTCAGCACTAAGTTTCAACCATGCAAGCAGAAAACAAAAATTTGCTGGCTAAAAGGTTAATTAACAATCCATACATCAGAATTAGAAATTCCATGTGGAAGTCAAAATTACATAATTAAAATCAGTTCCATATCATTAAATAGTGCAAGATCAATGAATCCACGGAGGAACAATGAAAGCATTACTTTCAGAACCAAACTTCTGTTTACGAAGTACAATTAATTAACTGGATTATTAAATGTTCGAATATAAAGGTTGCATGACTCCATTAATATTATATCGATGGCTTCATTCACAAGTAGCGAATGAGCCAAAATTTGCTGTCAAAATAATAGCGTTTTTATGAAAAAAAATGTATAATTTGGAAACAAACAATGTTAAAAGGGTGAAATTTGGTGAACAGCTGAAACAAAATATAGGCCTATATATTATAGGGAATGTGCTAATTTTTCGTTAAATAATTAAATTATTTGAGAAATAAAAGGCTTAAAAATGCACATTCTCTAGGTGGATTTTGATTAAGTTTGCAGGGCAGCGAACAAAATTAAGTGTGAAGTATCGAATGCGCACATGCATCCAGTGGTTTACCTATATATTTTAATTGAATAAGGTGAATGCAATAATAAAAGTAGCGAATGTGAGACATTCGCTACTTGTATTGTTATAACAATCCATGTCACGAACAATTATAAAAGCTAAACTAACGAATGGTACCATTCGCTACTTCTAACTTTTAGGGATGATACCTTGTTGGATATATAGCCTACTAATGCAATTGTTCACTTATCTTATTTTTGACAAATTGGCTCATTCGCTACTTGTGAATTAAGCCATCGATATAGGCTTAGGCTATCTACTAATGCAGACATTTTCATTGATCGAAAATGTGTCAGAATAAGGTAGAAGTTATTTTAATAATAATAATAATAATAATAATACTGCAGGTATCTGCACAAGGTATACAATTTTCGGAGTAGGCCTATACACCTTCTATACAACTAGTAGGGAACATTGCCCTTTTTTACTTTAATAATCCGACCATTCTGCAATTATTGTGACAATGCCTTTCATTATATCATCAGTAAACCACGGGAGGGTTGCTGCGCAAACAATAGACATTGTCCCTCCATGTCCAAAATTCCATTTGGAAAATGAATCTGAAGTAGAAAAGAGGATATTTTTCATTACCATTGATTGTTGCTATGATTACACCCAAAGTAATCAACGCACAGATTGCAACCAGAACTGCAAATACGCATTCTCGAAAGTGAATGGGTATTTTTTTTTATTCACAATAAAACCCTATAAATATTAATTGTCGGCATGCATTTGACAATGTTTACTTTAGCCAATTGATAAAAAAATCCTTGAGTTAAAGGAACATGCTATGAGTATTAACATTTAATATTGCAAACATTGGAGCGCCATCTACCGCAGGCATCTCGCAACTGTGCAGCTTAAATTTTTGGAAAAATTTTCAAATACAGTGAAACTAAAGGATCAGCTATAAGTATAGGACTACTAAAAAGAACAATTACTGCATGGTTTTTCAATAAAAAAATTGCTATAGGATTATAAAACATTAATATTGTTTTTATTCTCAAGAGTTTGTAAACGCTCCAAATTACTGTATTTTATATCCTAACGGACCTAACCTATTGCCAAATCTATTCAATTCATAACCAAACTTTAAACTGACCTATTCTACTCTATTAATTATGGTTTTTACAAATTTATCTCAAATACAACCAACAAATACCAACAAGATATAAACAAATCGGAGTGTAATATAGAAAAAAAACATTTACAATTTTTAATTAATTAAGGGAACTGCATGGTTAAAAGCCTTACTTCAAAATTTTTTGCAAGAAAGAGGTGGGGGGGGGGAAGAAAGAAGAGCGTAGAAATTGAAATTTAATTTATAATTATCATTCAATAATTATTAATTTTGAAACATGCTAATGTGGGCAAAAATCTCGATGGTTGATATAGAAGCCATGTATAGAAGTCATTTTGTCAATTGATGTGCACCATCTGGTAATAAACTTTGATGGTGTACAAGTTTTTGCATATACATGTAACGGAGAATGTGCATAACTATTCCTTAGCGATAAAGTGAAGCCAACTTGAACCCTATAGTTTCTTATACATCGGCTCAAATCGAATTAATTAAAATAGCTACCTTAAAAGATCTATCCAACAAACATACATTAGCTATAAACAATTCGATTCAGGGATGGCATTCTTGTTTTTATAAACGAATTCGTTTAGCTGCAAACGAAGGGAAATCGCAATAAAGTGTATTCCAGTCTTCCGTTCGTTTCGCTCAACGCACGCCTATGAGAAAATGCCAATAACGAATCGTTATGTAACGACAGCTTCATGGCAGTCGTTAGCAGCTAACGAATTTCGTTAAAAACAAGACGAG
>JAQIXP010003870.1:0-12334 GCA_034700285.1 Proteroiulus fuscus
TGAAAACTTTGCTGCAATTATTATTGGCACAGCCATTCATATCTAGTAAGTGTGTACTGTTTAAAAATAACTTGTTTCAAAGTGAGACTGTCCCTTTAAATAAAGGTCAATTAGTTGTAGAAATAGAAACTCAGCTGCCTCAAGATAGGGTGAGAATAAAAACAAAGACTACAAGTTAAAATGTCAGAGATAAATGTGCAAAATATCAGGCTGATCTAGTTAATGCATTTCGTGTGGATGTTTTCATTCCTATAACTGACCAAGTGAAAGTAAGCATGGAAGAAAGATTTAGTGAGAACAAAGAGATTATTGTAGTAACTGCTTATATGGATCCACATCACTTTCATAAAATAAAGAATCCCACTGACATTTCTACCAATGCACTAGAAAAAGTTGCTAAACTTGCTGGTGTGGACAAAGATGAACTTAAGATGGAGCTTGTGTCTTTTGCACAAGTGTTCCGTCAAATAATGAATGCCATCCCAAAGTCATAGACATTACCAGATCAAATCAAAACTCCTGTTGATATCAGCAAGAAATCTGATCATAATGATGAGGAATGGGAAGATAATTGTGCCAGTGACAGTGATTCAAGTAATGATGACAGTGATGACTGTGAAGCCAATTTCCAAAAAATGCAATGGTAAAGAAATTGTCTGCAATAAATGCATTCAGTGTGTTTATAATTCTCTGACTAATTACAATTTGCACACATGCTCATTTTCAACCTTACACATTTCTTACAAATGCTTAGTTATGCTATCATGCACGCAGGTGACATGTGAAAGGTGCTTCAGTAAATTTAAATTAATTAAAAACCACTTGTGCAGTTTGCTAGGCCAAGAAAAACTTTAAGCATTTTTATTCATGGCAATGAAAAGAAACATTCTTTATAAAGTCAGAGACAAAGATATCATTGAGAAACTGATAAAAAAATTGATGGTCTTCAGAAAATTGCTTATGCCCTAACAGGATAAATGGGTAAGTTTATGCTGTATACTTTTATATACAAATTCTGTATGTTTTATGAAATTAACGTAATTTGTGGACAGTATAGACTTAAAAAGTTTATGAACCAAATGAGAGATAATTTTACCATGAATTTTACAATTATTTTACAATAATTTTACAGTAATCAAAACACATTCTACAGCATATTACTAATACAAATGTATAACTCGACATGGACCCTTTTGTCTCAATTCCGTGTGGGCCCCCAACCCCTCAATCTACCCCTGCTTAAGGTACAAATGATTTGCTACTATATATGTACTTCATGGGTACATATGTGTACCTTATGATTTTGTACCTTATTTTTAAGGAACATATTTTGGGCGATGTGGGTCAAATGTTGTACCCAATAACTAAGGATGTGTGCCTTGCACCAACCAATTATGTTCCCTATGCAAACAATTTATGTACCCTTTACTAACAAGTTATGTACCTTATACTAACAAATTAGGTACCTTATACCAGTGTGAAGATGTAGCTCCATAGGTCGGGGTAGTATTGTACTGTTCTTTTACTTTGCCAATCACTCTTTTGGCTTATGGGCTCGTCAACACCGCCAGTCTGCAGATAGATGCTCGGTTTTTAGTCAGAAAACTATTGATTTAATGCTGAAGGAAACGCGTTTTTATTAACAGTGCACAACTGGTACACAAAAAAGTCTTTTATAAGACTTTAACGAAAAATACAAAACTTCAATTATACCGCAAGTTCTGGTATTAATCAGGTAACACTTATTGCACTATTATAGTTCCTTTAACTATTGAGGTAAGTCAAGGCAATACTGCAATTACTTTCCTGTGTTGTCACATTTAACCAACCTATCGGTATCAAACTGACTAGTATTCTCAACTTCTCCTTTTGGTTACTTTAAGAACTATAGTACTTAAAAATATAAATTTGACCAGGACTTGGCCTGGCACCCGGCCCAGAGATCGAATCAGATTGATTTTCCTTATTTCTGAACTCGTTATTTATAGGGAAATAAACAAAAGGATCTTTTATTCCCTAAGGGTCTTATGTGACGATAAAATTTAATCATCACGGCCAATTATTCACAATTAATGGATGATGACATCCATTCAAAATAAATGTAATCTCCAAAAATTTGCATAAGCATTCTTTATCAAGAATGCTGCCCTGAGGTCAAAACCTCACACCCCCCAACCGATTTATGACTTTGTCCTGAAGTCAATTTCATACTAAAAAAACTTAAATCCAAATTGAACCAACCCTCCTTTTCCCTTTTAGCTGAAGGAACTGAAACAATGTCATTATAGAACAAAATTACCAAACAAAATTTGCAAATTTTCTTCTTAAATCTGCAAGAAAAAAAACAAGAGCACATTCAGCACAATATGACTAGAAAAATCAATCCAGCTCTTTAACAGGAAGGCAGTTTTCGGTCACGGTCCATTGGATCTTCCTCCTTCTTTAACAAACAGCCCCTTCTACGAACAGGACCCATCGATGTCGGTGGCAAGGGGAGGACATCATAACGAACCAGTGGCTCTAGTGCAGGCATTGGCTGTACAGGCGGCTCAGGAAACAATTCTTTTTCCAAACGTTTTTGCAGCATTGGCAGGATCATGAGGTGTCCGTTAACATCCGTTGGGTTTTCTGCCACGTTAGGAACACGCAAAAAGTGGGCAATAAGTCCGAGTATAGCACATAGCGGAGCAACGTCGACCAGTGTACTGTAGACTATTTGGTCTTGAGATTTCCATTGAATTTTGTCCCCGGGTACCTTGTGAATTAACCGATCCAGCTTCTCCTTGATCCAATTGATTACTTTATCTGTGGGATGTCCAGCCCAGATCCGAAGTCCTTCATTGCCGAAGTCTGCATCTACCAAATAGATATCGGCTAAGCAAATGATTACCCACAAAACACGACTTTGCAGCCGAACCAATTCCGATGTCCATTCTACTTGGTCAAATATGTGGACGGGATCGAGTAAAACAAGATGAATAGGTACACTGGACGATGAGCATTGTCCCATTTCGCGATCCAGTCTAGGTACCAACCGTGGATAATGTATTGTAGTACTAATATATCGGGTCGTCCGAACAAAAATACAGCACGCGTTTGCGAATCTGCGACTCTGGCAATTCCAGCAGACGTTTGGGTACTTCTAACTTACTTTCCCACTGTTGTCCAGGATCGTCCCAAACAGGTGGTTGGATATTTAGCACGTCCATTGCAAATTGATACCGATATAGATTATACATGGTATCACCATGTAAATGCAACAATCCTTCTGCAATATTTGGGTCACAATGCCATTTCTTTCGGGCCTCATGTTGACCGGTGTCTAGCGCATGGTCATGTGCGGCATCATCCATTCGTTTCATCGCATTGAAAAACAAGTAAAACTTTCGAGGCACTCCGATACCATGCAATAAATTTGCAGTTAACTCACGCCGCTTGCATAATTTCCTATCCGGATTGTGAGGATCAAAGTAGATTTCTTTACTTGCCATTTTCTTTGATTGAAGCTCATGAAAAACAACTTGCTTCGTTTCTTCCTTCAATACAACAGGAAATCCGCTTCCAAGTAATACTTCCGTTTCCTTTCCTTGTAAACAGGGGCGCACATCGCATTTACAGAGTGGCACATCGTATTTACAGAGTGGCACACTGAAGCCACTTTGACCAGCACCATCTTGGAATTCATTTTCATTCTGCATATGGTCGCAATTATCAACACGGGCACTGATTTTGTTTACTTTTTGACACGTGGACTTTAAATTCTCGTCCCTGTGATAAATTTTAGTGGGCAACACGTTATTAACAGTCTGGAGACGAATTTCTTGATCATCTTCCTCCAAGTTGTCAAATACAAAGTCTTTAATATCTTAAAGACACTGCAGGTCGACATAAAGGACAGGATTCTCTGGTAAGCTTTCATTCATTTCACTTACATTCTCTTCTGCACTGTTAGTTTCAATGTCCCACATTTGAAGGCCAAAAACCCTTTCAAAATCTAATCTAGTATGATAGGTTGTTTCTACTTCTTCTTCTGAACTGGTATCATCACTGGACCACCACTGGCTACGAATTTTCTCCCTGGCTCTTTTCTGGTGGGTTTTCCGTGTACCGCTTGCATAATTAATGATCCCAACTGCTTTCGTCGGGCAAATAAATCTCTGTCTTTATCAGGTCATCCAACTGCGCTACTCAGTTTTTCCCATGTTTGGTATCTTCTTCGGAGCTTTCGCTTAATTCTTTGCCCCATGATACCTGTGCTAACTCCATTTGTTTCCCTGTTGACTTGGAGCGTTCCACTGGAACAGGATTTCTACAAAAACGAGCGGTATGTCCCCCTTTTTGGCATCAATAGCAGATAACCGATCGCTTCATGGTCGCATCCTTTGATCCCCTTCTCACTTGGGCCTAGTCACGGGGACATCTTTTTTCTTTATCCAAAGGCCTTTCTTTTTCGAGGGCTGCTGCAGTTGCATCCGCAATGGCTTTAGCCGCCTCGGCTTTAAAGTTAAGTGTCCAAAACCTCTTTCTTCTGGATGTCCTCGACGGCCAAACCGGAATCCAACAACTCATTTATTGTTGATACCCGCATTGCCCCAAAACGGGAGTAAAGCTCTGGTCGAAGGCCCAACTTGATATGGGTCACTAAGGCCATTTTGGTTATCCCAGGGTCGACTCGTTTCCATAACCGGATTTTCTCATTCGCGTAATCCCGGATGGTTTTACCTGGTTTCTGCTTTCGTTCGATTGCGACAACCTGGCGATCAGCCGAGTAAGTATGCGGTTGGAAATATCCCAAAAATAACCTTTGTTCATCGTTCCAATTGCCTTTGTGAATCGCAGAAGCTTCACGCATGTACCATGCTTGTGCGGTCTTCTGTAGGGTTTTGTAGAAATGCAACTTGCATTGATCATCATTCCACCCTTTTGCATCCGCCATCCCCAGGTACAACTTGAGGTGGTCATCCGCGTCGCCACTTCCGTCAAATACGGGCAATATGGGACAGATCTTCATCACTCCGAGTCCTGGGACTAACACAGCAGGTCCTGCAAAAACACCCAATGGTGCCTGTGCTGCGGGGGCCGGCTGTTGCTGGGCTGCTAACTGTTGTTGCAATTGCATATTCTGGGCTTGCACTTGCAATTGCACTGTCATCAAATCCCTCATGACTGCGATAAGGTCATTAGTCCTGCCGGTTGAGCCATCGGAAACCATCGGATCACTGACACTTTCGAAATATGGATCACTATCGGCATTTGAAGCGGTAGTTTCTGACAATCTACGATCGATCCCATTATCCTCAATAATGTCCTCTAAGGTTACATCAAAATCGAAGCCTAACTCCGCTAAATGTTTATGTAGGACCATTGCATTGAGGTTTCTTCCACGGGCAATTACCAGATCCGGGGATCCGGGTTCACTTCTTCGGATTCGCAGCCTCTACAGTTGACGAGCTTGTGCGCGGGTCACCACACAAGCTGCTTCAGGTACAGGTATTGGTATAGGTTCTATATGCCAACTACCAACATCCGGGATGGAACCGTAACCGACATCACTTGTAACAGGCGTCGATGCTACAAACGGAGCCTCAGTGCTTGGTTCTTCCGATTCTGGAACGGGTACTTCAGGTTCTTGTGTAGCAAGTTTCTTCCTCCTTTTGGGCGGCATCCACCCACACTGGCTCTGTTGAACACTGTTGTTAGTATACCGAAGGATTCACACTCGAACGATGGTAGAGTTCAGTGCCTACCCCGCACCTCCACCATGTGAAGATGCAGCTCCGTAAGTCGGGGTAGTATTGTACTGTTCTTTTACTTTGCTAATCGCTCTTTTGGCTTATGGGGTCGTCAACACCGCCAGTCTGCAGATAGATGCTCGGTTTTTAGTCAGAAAACTATTGATTTAATGCTGAAGGAAACGTCTGTTTTTATTAACAGTGCACAACTGGTAAACAAAAAAGTGTCTTTTATAAGACTTTAACGAAAAGTACAAAACTTCAATTATACCGCAAGTTCTGGTATTAATCAGGTAACACTTATCGCACTATTATAGTTCCTTTAACTATTAAGGTAAGTCAAGGCAATACTGCAATTACTTTCCCGTGCTGTCACATTTAACCAACCTATCGGTATCAAACTGACTAGTATTCTTAACTTCTCCTTTTGGTTACTTTAAGAACTATAGTACTTAAAAATATAAATTTGACAAGGACTTGGCCTGGCGCCCGGCCCAGAGATCGAATCAGATTGATTCTCCTTATTTCTGAACTCGTTATTTATAGGGAAATAAACAAAAGGATCTTTTATTCCCTAAGGGTGTTATGTGCCGATAAAATTTAATCATTACAACCAATTATTCAATTAATGGATGATGACATCCATTCAAAATAAATAAATATAATCTCCAAAAATTTGCATAAGCATTCTTTATCAAGAATGCTGCTCTGAGGTCAAAACCTCACACCAGCAAATTATGTACCACATACCAACAAACTATGCACCCTTTTAAATTAATATCTGTACCTTTAGGAACCTATTTTACATTATTTGCAAGCACATTTTAGTGCTTTTAATGTGATTCATTCTTCATAGATGCAGATTTATTCAATGTTGTAGCCTGAATGTATGTTACTAAAGTCAATGTGAAACAAGTGCAAGTACCTAAGAAAACAATTTAAATTTCATAAAGTCATTCTAAATCACAAGATTTCTTCATTCACAAATTTCTGAAGTCAAAATATATACATAGACAAATGAAACATGCAACATTTACATAGTTCATATTTACAATTTTACAATAATTAGGGTGGATTGTTGAATTCAGGAATATTGATTTAAGCTGGGAATACTTCAAAATAATGTATTTATAAAATGTAATCCCCGCTTAAATCATTAATCCAGACTTCAGCAATCCACACTTAGTTCTCCATACACATCATTTTCCCCAATACCTTTCTTTAAGAGTAATAAACATTATTTTTAATACTAAAAACTGCTAAGGATGACCCATCCAAGAAATTCTTTTGGTTTTACCAGCAAGTGATTTCTTTCTTTTTAACTTTGTATGAATTTAAATGCTTATCAAACAATTCTTGGTGATGTCCAAAGTTGCGGAGATCACTTTCACAACCCATTTTTGCCATGTTTTTGTTGTAGTTTTTTTAGTAAATGAATTATTATGTTGATACATAGCTGAGGTTTGTCTTAGCATATTTAAGCATATATGGGCAAAATTTCGCATTAATTTGAATTAAAATAAAAAATTTATAGAATATTGAAATCTCGTTGCGGAGATCACACAGAATCCTTGAGTTTTATGGGTTGCCAACTTCAGATCAAAATTTCTGTGAATTTTGGCAACATGAACAAATATGTAACGTTCAAGACAACTGTTTATGATATCTTTAACTAAAAGATAGCTATCTTGGTGAATTTATTTTTGTACATTAAGCGGGTTCAAATAATTAATGAAAATACCGTTGCGGAGATCACCGTGCAATTTTTTTGCCGTTGCGGAGATCACATTTGTAAAGGAAATGCCTGGAAATTGGTTTTTAAATAGCATTTTCTGCTAAACATTCAAATGTTATTATATGAGAGCATATTAAAACAATTCAAAATTATAAAAAATGTTCAATATTTTCAAATAATAATAATTAAATATTTTTAAAAAAGTTTCAATATTTTTAAAAAAACAGTTCAATATTTTGAAAAAAACCATTTAATATTTTAAAAAAAACGTTCAATATTTTGAAAAAAACGTTCGATATCTTGAAAAAAAACGTTTGATATTTTGAAAAAACTGTTCAATATTTTGAAAAAACTGTTAGAAATTTTTTAAAAAAAATTGGGAAATTTTGAAAAAAAAATTTTTGAAATTTTGAAAAGAAGTTTAATATTTTGAAAAAAAAAACGTTCAATACTTTGAAAAAAAACCCGTTAAATGTTTAAAAAAAAAAACGTTAATTATTTTTTTAAAAAAACTTTAAATATTATGAAAAAAAACCTTTTAATATTTTGAAAAAAAAACGTTTAAACTTTAGAAAAAAAACGTCCATTATTTTGAAAAAAATCCATTAATTTGAAAAAAAAACGTCCGTTATTTTGAAAAAAAGTTCGTTATTTTGAAAAAAAGTTCGTTATTTTGAAAAAAAAGTTCGTTATTTTGAAAAAAAAACATTTTCTTATTTTGAAAAAAAAAAAACATTTTCTTATTTTGAAAGAAACCATTCCTTATTTTTTTTAAAAAAACGTTAAATATTTAGAAAAAAATTTTCGATATTTTCAAAAAAAAAGGTTCAGTATTTTTGCAAAATTTTGAATATCTTACGAAAGCATTACATGATTTGTGGTGGTTTTTTCATCATTAAACGCGATGGCCACAGATCACTTATGATTGAAGGGGGGGAAGTAATGCTATTTTTTGGGGGCTGAATTAAGAACTTTCTGCCCCCCCCTTCCATTTTAAAATACCGTTTAATATTTTGAAAATAACCATTAAATATTTTGAAAAAAATGTTTGATATTTAAAAAAAAATGTTTAGTATTTTGGCAAATTATTGAATATTTTACGAAAGCATTACATGATTTGTGGTGGTTTTTTCATCACTGAGTGCGATGGCCGCAGATCACTCTCCATGATTGGGGGAAGTAATGCTATTTCTTTGGGGAGGGGGCTGAATTAAGAACTTTCTGCCCCCTTCCACAAGTACTTTTGGAAAGACCCTAAGTAACCAAAAATATAATAGCACAATATTGAATCCAGTATGCAACCCATAAATCCATTTTGGCAGGAACCAACCCAAAAAAAGTTGTCAAAATTTGGGTGAAAGGCAAAAATTTAAAGATTTTTGTACATAATTTCAAAAGTTGATACAAAATGGCACCACAGGCGACTTTTTTGCTCAAAAACACTCAAAAATGGGCTAAAATTTGGCAAAAGGGTTAAATGTTTAGTAGTTACCTGGGGACTTTTATGCCCCCTTGACTGTTTCTGGGGGGGGTATGATTGCACCCCTGACCTTGTTATATATGCCCTGGGCCCATCTTATGTTCAAGGGTCTAAAATAATAAAAATAAAATTTTTGGGGAGTACACTTCCCAACCATTCCCCCCCCTTAAGGATCTGTGACCATGTTAATGTGCCATTTGGAACATGCATGCCGAATGCAAACATTTTTGTTATGCTTATGTCACAGCTGCATTTTTTTAAATGTATTAATTTCGTAATTGTTTTTATTTATTTCATAAACTAATAAAATCGATAAACATGCCAGCCATACATGTAGCATACAAGAAACTTAAAATTAAAGAAGTTAACAGGGTGACAGACAGTATTTATAAATGGAGATTTTTTTGGGAGGGGGGAACCCCCAGCAGAATGGTGATTTTTTTTTAAAGTAGGCTATCATAGGCGAAATGTTTGTCATGGGGAGAGTGAAAGTTAAACCCCCCCACCCCCTTCGCTGCGTGCCTAAAATTTAGGCATAATTTAACATAAGTGATCTCTGCAACGTTTTGTGATCTCTGCAATGCATTTTACCCAAAAACGGAAGGTTTAAATGAAAATCACGTAGAATGATTTTCAAATCATAGGCAAGTTTCTGCATTGGAAACTTAATGCCATCTAAAACTTCCCAGCGGTTAACTTGTAAAACTATTTTAACTATAAAAACGTTGCAGAGATCACATTAAATTTTTTCAAAACGAAAACCAGGATTCTGTTATGCAGAGACACTGAGAACCGGTATCCCTGAGATAGTCAAGTATTAAGTCTATTTTGTTCATCACGCTCCTCACATTCATAAGAACAAATGTAAGGCACCTAACTTTCTGGTCAGGAATGATGGGACTGTACGTCCTCTCCCATAGGACTGGCATTAGGATTTTTTCCACGATAAAGATGAACCATAATATTTGTTGGCCAAAAATCTTCTCTGAGTACCTTTTC
The DNA here is from genome assembly GCA_034700285.1 of Proteroiulus fuscus. NCBI lineage: Eukaryota > Metazoa > Arthropoda > Diplopoda > Julida > Blaniulidae > Proteroiulus > Proteroiulus fuscus. The sequence goes on from JAQIXP010003870.1 coordinate 9,947, forward strand.
ATGATCTTTTTCCGAGATTCGCAAAAATACCAATGTGGAAAATCCAGTTTTGGAGGTCAAATTTGAACATTTACTGACCTGGATTCTCTGATCCAACACGTAATGTTTCACTTTTTCTGAATTTTTGTCATTATTTGACAAATTGCCCATGTAAATCGGAGTTGTCAGTGGCATCCCACAAAAGGCCAAGTCACCTGGATCCTTGTTCCCAAAAATGGGTTTTGGGCATATTGGTTTTTTTCCTTCGGCTATCAATTCAGCTTGTCCTACTGCTGGAGATTTGAGTTCTTTGGAATGTGGGGTGGGGCCACTTAGAAATTTCTGAAATTTTTATGAAATGATATAGGACACATCACTGATACTACAATTTAAAAATTGGGGTCTTGGTTGACATTTTTTTGGATATCACCTCTACAAATAAAAGATCACCATAAATAAACCAGGAAGTATCTACACACAATTTCAGAAATTTGCAAAAATGTTGGAGTGCCATCAAACCCTACATCCAAAATAAAAACATGCCCAACTATATATTTTACAAAGTCATTTTATAGGCATTTGCATGAATACACAAAACAATTTTCTAACTTGCGCAAACAACAAGTTTCCAGTAAGTGTTTCTTTTCTAAGGTTAAGTTTTCAATTAGAATAGTTTTTCCTAGGCCAGACTCATAGGCCTGTTCAACATTAAAAAATTTAAGTTTATCAATTTGTATGCTAATTTACTTTGATGCCATTTACTGAGCATTTTTGTCACATTTTTGAAATTTAATGTGCATGTAATCAAGCGCTGAAGTATAAATGGCATGCTTCAAAACGTAAGCACCAATCTGAAATATAAATGAATATAAATAACTTATAAGTTGTTATTTACACTGTATTCTTGTACTGTATACTATTTAAAAGTCAGCCTATTTAATGCTATCATAGTCATATAGTCATATAGTAGTTCATACCTACACATTTGCCAAACTAATTTGTGCAAATATGGTTTAAATTGATAATTAAAAATGCATTGACTGGTTAGATTAATAATTATATAGATTAACTTATATAGTGATTACTGATTACTTAATATGAAAGCAATACTTTTTTAAATTTGGAAAAAATATCTACAAGTTTCAAACCAGTTTATTAACTAGGTCTTACTTCTAAATAACTAATTTAAAAATATATAAATTGTAACTTACTTTTCACTATTGTCACAGAAGTAAAATCCTTTAAACAGTTTGATGCTAAGTTACATTCAATTCACAAAAATTTGCATTATTTTATGGAGTACAGAAAGTCATATCCTGCTTTTTGCAGCAATGGCACTTGTGAAGTCTTACCTTCAGTGGTGGATACGCTTTTTCTGACCAGCCCGGGAAATGCATTGGTTTGCCGCCCATCATCCCAGCCCTCGGCCAGCCCACGCAGCTTAAAAGACATGCAGCCCACCGGGATTTTCCCGGTATCCCAATGGGCATATCCACCACTGCCTAGCTTAGTCCAAAAAAGAATGTGTAGAAATAAATGGGCTAAGGGTACTTGTTAAATAAGATAGGGATACGTAGCCCTTTCTTAGAAATGGCTGCATTGTCTGACTTGCTGCATAACTGATTGTAGAAAGCAAGATGGGTGACCTATATGGCAATGAACTCCCTCCTTTTGTTGAAATGTGCTTGTGGCTACTAACTGGTTTTAATTAAGAAATTTTTTAAGGATTGGTACATATTCAAAATTTATAGGTATAAAATAATGTTTGTACCTCTAAAATTTTGAATATGTACTTCTTTGGCTTACAGTGTATTTTAAAGTTCTAAAATGGTAATTATTCCTATAAAAGAATCAAGTCACAATAACTATTAATTAAGTTATTGATTTATTGTAAAAATATATTATTGCTTAAAAATGTACAAATTAAGGAGGATTTGTAAGCCCTATCATTTTATGGTTGTTTCCTTAACCATGGTATCATGGTCTGGTCATTATTCTTATAATAATTAATTTTTAAATCTTATAAAGATTTATTATAAGTGTAACCAATCAGGTTATCCCAAATTCATCATAAATGACAAATGAAATTATCAGCTGGTATAATTTATATCCCACTGAAAGAATCAATCCTTAGGCATGGTTCGTATCCATCCAGAATAATGATTACAACAGAGATGGTTAAATTATGAATTCGTGTTTAATATTAATGGTAAAGATACTTTTCTAATTCGATAGTTAAGGCCAATGCAATATTGGTAAATTCAACACAGGTTATTTAAGAATCGCTTTGGCAATTAACCAATTTTACAAAACACATTTGAAATTTCAACAATTCTCTACAATTGAATCTATAAATACATACATTTCAAAATAGATTTCTAAATAAATTGAGACATTTGTTTGATATAA
>JAQIXP010003871.1:0-12334 GCA_034700285.1 Proteroiulus fuscus
CCCCCCCTGGATCCGCCACTGCATACTGTCAGTAAAATGGCGCCAATCTTGGCTTTACATTTTCATCTAAATCCATGTATTCAGGACATTTTAATTAATGATTGGTGGGCTCAAATTAAATTGGAATTTCCACGAATTTTATAAATTTGTATGCTCTTCATCTTACAACCACCTTCTTTCAAAGTGAACTGACTGCTAACTGCTAAGTATGCAAATGTACTTTATGGCCAACCTCGCTAGGGGGAGCCACCATAACCCGTTAGAATCTCAATAACAGTGTCAAATTTTGCTGGAAGGTGGCGCAGTGTCTTTTGAAATGAAATTCCTAAAGCAGCATATTATCCCTTTGAAAGCAGCTCACCAAGGGGTGGAAAAGAACAAACCCTGTTGAAAAATTCTCTCGCCAGGTTTCAACACTTGCTATTCACTAGAAGTTTATTCAATAAAAGGGGAAACTGGGAATTCACACTAGAAAGCATTTTGACGTTTGCAGCCAACATCCGAAGTGCGCATGCGCTATACAGTAAAAACCGACTTATGATTCCACTGCGCATGCTCACTTTAAGTGGTTGGTGGCAAACGTCAAGTGAAGCGTTCTAATGGGAATAAGGCTTAAATAAGATTCCAAAAAGTAACTCCATCGTGTAGAAACTCGCTCAATTTGACCTCTGCCTGGATGAATCTGACCTTTTACAAATTAATTATAATGTAAGGTCCAGCTGGTCAATGTGGTCATCTTATTGCAACTTTTGACCCTTGGGCCCAATCAGGGATCAAACGTGCGTGAAGGGAGTTGATTTTGATTGCGATGGATGTTCAAATAGGAGTTTTCATCCACATGTTTTTGTTAAGAATGCAATTCAAGATGGCGGCCAAAAGAATCGAATGTTCAAGTTCAAATCGCAGCGTGCCGCCCAATTGATTGATAGCCTCGAGGCAAACACCCCTTTTTTATTTCTTATTATTCTTTCGTAAGAAAAAAGGCGCTGCATGGGCGCGATTATGTAAGCTATACTCTTGCAATGATATTGTACTTGGAACACAAACATTTTCATTATGAGGTCAATGCAAGGCCAAATGAAAAAGTTCCAAATCTGGGGAAAAAAGCGCCCCAGGGAAATGGGCGGCTATCTTTGTGTTCACTAGCATTCATTCTCGTCTGTTATTATGGGCGCATTTCTTTATTTAACAATACTTCTCTTTCAAACGTGAAAGTAAAGCGACATCTGTGATGAATACATCTCAACTACAGTTTAACCTGTACTAAGATGGCGGCCTGTGTTATTTGCCATAAACAAATGGCATCATCTATGAAGAACACTATAAATATGGCTGAAAATGGTGGGTTTTTCTTGTAAAATGGTGCATTATGGGAATTCTTTTGAAAGGGGATAACTAAAATGGCGGTCCATGTATTTTCCATAGATGGATGGCACCCAACGACATATAAAACAAGATGTCTTGTTTTATGTCGTTGATGGCACCATGCTAAAACTACCGCAAATTTGTACTTTTTTCACTTTTTTATCAAATGGTGCATTATGGGAATGCTTTTGAAAGGAGAGTACTAAAATGGCGGTCTGTGTTATTTTCCATAGACGTGTGGCGTCATCTATGAAGATCATGGCAGGAAATTACTCATTTTGTTTTTGTCAAATGGTGCATATGGGATTACTTTTGAATGTGGAGTAATAAAATGGCAACCCATGTTATTTGCCCTAGACATGTGGCGCCATCTATGAAGAATATTAAATGACCAATACAAAATTGGCCATGCAGAAAGTTTTTCTTTTTGAAAAATGGTGCATTATTATGCACTTTTGAAAGGTGAGTACTAAAATGGCGGCCCATGTTATTCATAGTATATATGTCTATGATGGTACTTGTCATAGACGTGTGGCGCCATGTATGAAGAACACTAAATTGGCCGGAAGTTTTATTTTGTTTTTGTCAAATGGTGCATTATGGGATTCCTTTTAAAAGGGAAGTATTGTCTCACATCTAACTAAACTGCAAATTATAAAACATTGTCTATTACAATTACATTACTGCATATGAAAAATATTTTGCAATTCTGCAGTTTACTTGTTTTGGTTGATATTTCAACAAAAGAATATACTGGATTTCTCGATCAAGAAAATACAGTAAGTCCCAAAAACGTTTCGCACCAGAACAACATTATATACAACCTGATGAATTTTTGACAATTTTACTTTTATTTTTCATACTGTGTTTAACTATTTTTCTCTCGAAATTAGATAAAAGGTCAACACTATCATCTGCTTTTAATTTCAAAAAGTAAAATTAAAACTTCCTTGAAGTGGATCTTGCAGTACAATTTCTTAAATTTCACAGGTTCAATATGTTTTCGATTAGCCCCAATTCAACGAGTGGAAAAGTTAAGATAGTAAGTATTAAAATGGTTTAAAAAAACCAACCAAACTAAAAGGTTGTACCGCGGTCAAGGACCTTTTAAGTGTCTATTTGGTCTTCCCTCTATTTCAATAGCTCCAGTAGGCTATTATCAACACATGAAAAGAGAAACATGTCAATATTTTGGTGCGAATTCGTGAGGCACAAAATGATGTATGACCCATAAATCAATCGATTCACACTTGAACTTCGGAAGCAAATAAGCCTACTTTTTTTTTAATAGGAAATAACACAAATGTGCAGAGTTGTGCAATAATTCCAACAGAACTCTTGACCGTAGTTTAATTCACTTCAGAACAGTGGCACTGGCATTTATGCACAAATCCAGTTATATGCATTTCCTATATTCTGATTTCAGAGGCTATTCAGTTTATACATAAATCAACTGATAAGAAGTTTAGGTTACCCGTTGTAAATGCGCATAACAGGTAATACCACCATTCTGAAGCGAGTACAACATGCATCCTGAATACATATCGTCATAATTCCAGCTTCCAGAACTGCACACAACCCGAAATACATATAATCGTAATTGGCTGGAAACGGGGCAACCCATTCCTGAAGTATGTAGGCCTATAAAGATTCGAGAGTAAAATGAAGGATTGCACTCAAAACTGGAAATACATGAATGGATGGATGGTCATTTGCCAGAAATTATATAGGCCTAGATCTACTTCCATTTTTGGGTTTTCATTATATTATGTTTATTTCCAATTCGAAGTAATTTTGATTACACATAGGCCTAGTTCAAGTTTATATTTATATCCAGTTAAATGTAATTCATGTTATAGTCCTACTCAATGGACATCAGAATTAGTTTGGATTATACGTTATTACTTTTAGAAGGTGAGCCAGTTATATGTAATTCTATACATGTACTAAGACCATGCATTAAAAAATTGTTAATGCATGGTGTTATTAATATATTATATTACAGGTATAGAATACATGCACTTGCAATTCTAGGTGCCCAAACATTATATGCACTTCTGGTTATACTTTAATCAGGTTATATGCACTTCTGGTTATACTTTAATCACGTTATATGCACTTCAAATGGCATCTCCACTTACTGCAATTATACCAACTGAAATCTGACCATAGTCCATACTAACAATGTCTGAAATTCCCTCCGCCCTGTTACATGAAAAACCCAATGCAGCTGTAATGTTATGATGTTAGTGCTGCCAGATAACTGGATCCTAGTTCCAAAATTTCCTAAAACTTGCATATTTTTTTGGGAAATTTTTTTTTACAAAACCCACTCTAGATTTCTTTAACGTTTGTATAAGGGGATGTAGGACTATACCCATTGTCCTTGTCTTAAGTGGTTGGATCCAGGTGCCCTAAAACATCCCTACAAGCATTATTTTGCACCAGAAACAGACCCACTGGTTTAGGGTGAACCCGAAAACTGACCCAACATCTTTTGTCTAAAACCTTATTTCACGTGTAAGGGTAACAAATGTGAGGAAAAATGGCACTAAGTACCAAACTCAAGGTGATTTTTTTTTTTTTTTTAAATACTGATTTTTTGTGAATAAATTGTAAATATTTTAATGCATTATTGCATAGAAGGAAAATGAAGCCAAAATTGAATGATTCCAATGATGAAAATTTCTGAGATTTTACGATTCACGAATTTCTGAGATCTGGCATGACGTCGCCCATTTTTACATAAAATTTGTGATTTCACATTACTAGAAACTTTAAAGGGACAGTCCCACTTTGTGACAAATGAATCTTAAAATAAGATTATTAATAATAAAGAAGGGCAGTCTTATATTACTAAAATTGCAGTTCACCTATACCATAATTCAGAAATCCAAAAAAAAGATAGGCGCCATTTTGTATATAGTCCCCCACCCAGGCAGAATGGCGCTGCTTGCACGGGGTAAGGGGTTAAGTTGGCTTCACTTTACCACTATGGAATAGTTATGCACATTATCTGTTTATGCAAAACTTTAACACCATCAAGTTTATTACTAGAGGGATTGACAAAATGACTTCCAACATGGCTACTTATCAACCATCAAGATTTTTGTCCACATTGGCATGTTTAAAAATTCATAACTATTGCATGCTAATTATAAATTAACTATAAATTTCTACACTCTTCTTGGTTTTCCCCCCTCTTTCTTGCAATAAATGCTTGAGGTAAGGTGGGACTGTCCCTTTAATAGATACAGTAATGCATTTTATAATAGTTATCAGCCACTATGGAGTGCCATACTCTATGTGTGTAAAATTTTTTGTTATAGGTTCTTGTACTATTGACTTGCATGGCGCTCCATAATTACTTATTGCTCCTGAACAAATGCAGATATAACATACTGACGTCACAAGGCAGCTTTCCTTTGCATTGCTCTCATAATATTGCAGAATTGAGCCTTGAATGTTTCAATGCAAAGTCGGCCATGAGGTCCATGATTAAGAACAAATCAACGTCGGATATTTGTGGTATTAACTTATAATTAATATATTGTTTTCAAGGTTAAAACGTTTGGTGGACTTTCCAAACTATAACTGCACGCAAGAATTTTAGTAACAAGTATAAAAATGCCCATTAATAGTAAATCTAGGCATGGTGCGGAAAATCCAGCAAAGAGGGCGCTACGTAAGCACCTATTTTAGAATGAGGTGCACTCAAACGTACAAAAATTAAACCCCAAATGCGTATAATTGCTATTTTTCGGTTGTTTTCGCACGTGTGAATATCTATATGAGCAAAAGCACCCCAATCATTTAATTTACAACCCCTTGTTTTTTATGGATATCGATTTTTGGTGAGGAAAAGAGGGGGAATCTCCCTCTCAACTTAGGCCTACCGTAAAAGGGTGACTCAGTTACAGGAATAAAATAATGCATTAGACTCAATGCAACTATATTGCATTTCGGTACTGAATTAAAAAACAAACGTATTCTAACTTACTTTCTGCTGCTTTTCTCGTTGTTTTCTTGGTAAAAATGAAGGAACCACGTTCTTAATTTCCAGCACTTCAAAATGAGTTCCGATGCATTATGCTCAATAACAGGCTTCAATGTCAAAGTCAATGATTTCAAGGCAGTACCGGTAATGAAATTCCGCACTGACCGCTATAGTTGTGGTCACTCAACGACGTCTAAATATACCGTACGTATTCCAAGCAGCGGTCAAGCTTCCACAACCACCGAAGCAAACTGTTTCTAGAAAATCACGAAATTCATTTCTGGTCTAAAAATCCAGACAAACGGTAATACCTGTGGTGCCATCTATCGGGCAGAAAAGCAAACAAATGACTGGCAGTGCAGTGAAAGCAGTTTGTAGAGGTGACATTTTTGACCGAAAAAAAATGTGGATTTTTGGTATCATAATAAAATTGCATATCGATGGCTTATTCAGAAGTAGCGAATTAGCCAAAAGTTGCTATTGAGATAATAAAATAGTTTTTATGGAAAAAAACGGTATAATTTGTCAATAAACAATATTAAAAGGCTTAAATTTGGTGAACAGATGAAACTAAAAATATATATTTTATAGGGAATGTGTTAATTTTTGTAAAATAATTAATTTAGTTAATTAATTAAAGTCATTTGAGAAATAAAAGGCTTACAAATGTACATTCGCTAGTTTGACTTTGATTAAGGTTGAAGGTAAGATGAATAATTGTATAGTAGCGAAAGTGCACATCCATCATAGTTTACCTATTGAATAAAGTGGATGCAAATGTTGTCACATTCGCTATTTTTATTGTTATAAGAATCCAATGAACATTCGCTATTTTCTTTGATTAAGTTTGCAGAACAGAATTAAAATGTAAAGTAGCGAATGTACAAATCCATTAGTTTACCTATTGAATAAAGTGAATGCAAAAAATTAAGCAAATGTTGTCACATTCGCTACTTCTATTGTTATAAAAATCCATGTCACGAACCATTTTTAACAGTTAAAATTAACGAATGTAACCATTCGCTATACTTGTCACTTTTAGGGATAACTTTTTGGATATTCGCTCTCTTCTCTTCTGTAACTTTATACCAATTATCATCAATTAAAAATAATTTCTTGAACTTTAAGGTTAATCAGGGACAACTTGTATTAAAGGATCCCAATGGTATAATTATCTCACTGGCTCATTCGCTACTCGTGAATTTAGCCAACAAAATGGAATAATTTGAGAGAACATATATACACGGTATATTAACGTATTTATTATAAGACTATACCATCGTCATAAGCGATATATACATACATAAGTAGACATTTAAATCTTTTTAAAACAAAGTTTAAAAATTGTCGAGTAAAATATTAACCTAATTGTCAATTAAGAGTTAGCCTTGTTCGCACCAGCATTTCATCGGAAAGCTTCCACAGTGACCAGATTTGGCACCATCTTTGCCTTGGCAAACAGCAGCACAATTGCCATCACTGAAACACACGCCTTGGAAGTGACCAGAAGGAAAATCAGCTTCAGCTAAATCAGTTAATGATAACAATTGATAAATACACTTTTATCCAAAAATCAAAAATGGGTTTTAACTTTAAGTAAATATTAATCAAAATATATTACCTGGTGGAATAGTCATACACATCACCAAACACAACAGCATCAGAATTGCAAAGAATTTCATGATTTTAAATTAAAACTTGGCTATTAGGTTTTTCTTCTTACAAGGTAGTCAGTCAACAGAATACTTTCCGGCAGATTTGCAGTTCCTTATATACCTGTTTTTCATATGCATTTGTCCTTAGAGGGATCATGGATCAATCTTTAAAATATGCTAAAAATGTTAAATTATGGAAATTCCTGCAATTTATTGCTCATATGGACTTTAATCACATCATTAACAAAAGATGCAAATACGAAATAAATTCAATTTTGTGATATTCTAACTGGCCTAGTGCCAACTTTTGCAGAAACTTTCTTCGTTTAGGAATTCCTTATAACTTCTGCTATGTGGAATATTTTGCAAATTTTTAAATAAATTCAATTTTGTTTGCAGTCTTTTGAGAGAAAAGATAGTAAATTATAAAAGTTATAAGAAGTTGTTATGAAAAGATTCAACATTTTTATTGGTATATCATCCATATTGTATATACACGTTATATAACAAGTTGTACAACAAAGTTATAACTAATTTCGTTATATAACGATGTTTTTTGACGCACCTTAAATTTTTATAGTTGATCTGGTTATGGTAATATAAAATTTCACATTTTTCCATGAAAACCTAAATTCCTGATTAAATTAATGCAATTTTATTGTTCAATTAAAATTCCAATTGTGTTAACCAGAATTTTTGCGCCAAATTTACAATAAAAACAATTATTTTATTTATTCAAAGTGTCGCCCAAATTATTCTAATTGTTTCTAATTCGGATATTTGCAATTGGAATTTAAATTAAAAACATAACTGCATAAATGGAAATTAGATTTTAGTAACAGTCTTGAAATTAACGTGATCCAGCATTTTTATAATTCCTAAAATTTACTCTTCAAAGATTTCGAAAGAATCTGATTTCATTTATAAACTAGCAAAATATTCAGACATTCACGAATAGTTAACAGAGAAAATTTCAAATAACTGACATTGGATCCAATTGAAAATTTCCAGAATTTAACATATTTTTAGCATTTTTTTTTTTGAGATTATATAACCTTGGAAGGGGCATTGCTTGGAAAATCTGCTTATAAAAGGGCTGAAAATCAATCAGAAATCATTAAAGCTGACAACTGTCAAAAGTAGTACTAACTATAAACTGCAGTAATTTTTTATTTTAAATAACCAAAGCCATGAATTTCTGGTTAATTATGATGATATTGTGCTTGGTAGCGTGTACAACTATTCCAACAGGTAATATTTTTCTCAACATTTTCATCAACTTTAAACTGTTATAAAGAAAACCTCATTCGTGTAACCAATAGTATTGATTTTGAAATTTGTGTAAATATTTATAGCCGAAGTTTATTTTCCTTCCTATTTTCCTTCCGGTCACTTCCAAGGAATGTGTTTCAGTGATACAACTGTACTGCAGTTTGATAGAACAAAGATGGCGCTATTTCCGGTCACTGTGGATGCTTCCTGATGAAATGTTGTGAACAACACGATGGAAAATATGTCATTACTTAGCAGACTTTTATCAAGATTTTTTATTTACTATATGCCGAATATGTGTAAGCTTTGATTTGACGATGGCAAAGTAAAATTGTTACATTTTTAAAACTTTTGGACTTGATTTTTTTTTTTTTTGTTTAAAGGGACAGTCCCACCTTGAGCATTTTTTGCAAGAAAGAGAGGGGGAAAAAACAAGAGCTTAAAAATTAAAATTTCAATTTATAATTACCAATTTAATAGTTATTAATTTTCAAACATTACCAATGTAGACAAAAATCTATGGTTGATAGTCGCCATGTTGGAAGTCATTTCGTCAATCCCTCTAAACTTGATGGTACAAGGTTTTGCGTAAACAGAGAATGCAGAATCACTATTCCATAGCTATAAAGTGAAGCCAACTTGAAACCCCTTTGCACGCAGTGCCATTCTGCCTGGGTGGGGAAAATATTCAAAGTCTTGATTTCTGAGTTATGGTATATGTGAATTGCAATTATTAATAAGACTTCCTTCTTTATTATTAACAATCTTAATTTTAAGATTCACTTTTCACAAATAGGGACTGTCCCTTAATTTCTTGGGATGAAATTGGAGTCTTGTATACTAAGGTTTGGTTAACGTAAACTGCATGCAAAGTCAAGTAGTCAGCTTTATGTAAAAATTGAGCATGCCGCCATATTGGGAAATTCAGAAATTTCTGAACTCATCACATTCATAAATTTTTAATGCCATCTATTAAAAATGGGAGAAATGCATGTTCAAAAGTTGGAATCATTCAACTATGGCTTCACTTTCCTTCTATGCAATAAATTTTTACAATTTTACTTTTACTCTGGCAGAAAGTTGGTGAGATTTTCTGAATTTGTACACTTGGTGGCGCTAATGGGCAAGTTCTTAACAAAAATTATAATTTATCAAACATTTAAAAATAACTTGCCTTGCATGTTAAAACTTGCATCAATTATTCATAGATTACTTAAGCAAAAGGGTTTCATATGTGAAAATCCACATTACGATCTGCAATTAAATACGAGCGAATGGATTATCAAGTAATATCAGAATAATTAAATGGCTAAAAACTAAATATTTACATCAGCTAGCAATTTCCTTGAAACGACGAACAATTTCCATCCAGTAAACCCAATTCTGAATCCGATGATTTGATTAATGAAATGAAGCACCTGGAATACATTGGAAAAATACAATTTTTTTTAAGTAAAAATCTGCATAAAATTAATTTAAAAAAATAGTTTTACTTCTGGACAATATGCATATGCAGGGCAACAGTAAAGATAGACAAGTGGCTCTTGTGCCTATAAACAAAACAATTTTCTTAAACTTTCTGATGTTAAAAATTTGCGGAAAACTACAATTAATTAACAAAATAATTACCATTTTTTGGCAGCTCGATGCAGAAAATGTTACGGCACACGTCCGAAGTGTAATGTAAAATAGAGAAAATATGATATAGGTTTCTTCAATATCAATAGCTGATATTTCTCCATTTCTGTAAAGAAAATTTCAGCCTAAATAAAATTGAAAAAAAAAAAATTGGAATTTTTCTAATCCCTTTTCTTTTGCATGATTATTGCATAGAAGAAAAGTGAAGCCAAAGTTGAATGATTCCAACTTTTGAACCTTTCTCCCATTATTAATAGATGGCGCTAAAAATTTCTGAGATTCATCTGCTTTCTTACCTGGCACTGGTATACAAGTAGATATGAAAGGTAATGTGGTAAATATTAGACATATAGGAGAGTAGTATTAACGGCGAAATCAAATCATCGAGAATTTGAACAAATTTGCACAATTCCAAATGACCGAGACGAAGTTCCTGCCATTCTTTGAAAGTCTTACACCGATGCCGAGTACTTTTCAAGTAAATCGAAATCACCTGAAAATTCCTTCGAGCGGCCAGACTCAACAAAGTGATGAGAATATCGCGAAAATTCCAGGCGACATTGACGTAAATTGAGCAGAGGAAGGCCAGCATGGCCGATGCCGTACTTTCCCCGTAAACGTAAGCAAAAAATTCCATAAGAATATTTAAATTACAGTTCAAGTACTGCTCAATTCCCACGCATTTACTGATGTAAAAATCAACGGCATCGTGCAAAATGTGCTCGCATATTCCAACTAGAAAACAAGTTAGCGGAACGACGGTCGCCATCTTGGGACTCAAGTGCACATTTTTGCGGGAATATTTCGTCAATTTGAGTGCAATTCTGTCCCACTGTACCAACAGATCCGGAAACTTTTTAGCAAAATAAATGCTGAACAACAGCGTCATGGTCGCCGATGACCAATACATGAAATCGGCCAGTAAGACGAAAACCAGTTTGAAGTGGATCGGATGGGCGAAAATGACCACTCGGTTATAGTGGACCACGAGCCCTACCACCATAACCATCATGAATGCAATGGTCAAACTATACACGGTCTGAGCGGAAATCCATCGGAATTTCAGCCGAGAATTCTGGCAGGATTTAAGGTTTTGCAAAGGGACTAAACCAAATGGGAATAAAATTAGCCAAGTTGTTCTCAAGGAATAATATAATCCGGTGAATTTTGGTTTTTTGGAATTAATTCCAGTATTCCAGACATATTTTGAGAACGGCATGATTTTCGGGTGAATTTTAGCCCAAACTGGATTTCAATATAATGCGTAGGCCTTTATATATTTATTGTAAAAATAGGATTATCTTATTAGATAAGAGATTTTATGAAACGAGAAGAATATATTCGTTAAAAATTAATATGCAATTTTTATCAGTTGAAAATTAGTATATTGGTAAACTGTTATCTTTGCAAATTTGCACATAGATAAATACGAAAACTGCATCATTTTTTGGATTTCTTATCGATAGCAATTATTTTTCTGGAACTGTTTTGAATTTGCGTTCATAAATATGTAATAAACATATTCAAGTTATACAATTTGTTGTTCAAAATTATTGTTGCATTATATTACTTACCTAAAATATGAATAGATAATCAGTTAGGTAAATTAGGCAGGTTTTAGGCAATGGAAACTAAATATCAATAATTGTCGAATTTAGCACTAATATAATTGTTATCAGGGGCACTGCAGAATTACTGCAGTATTTATGAAGCTAAAATTGCAGTAACTTCAAAACAAATTGCAGAACAACTGCAATTTTAAGTAAAAAAAAAGGCAGTTTTTACATTATAAATCGTGCAGTTTTTCTGAAATCCCATGCAGGAAAGTATCCTGCATAAATACAGAAAAAAACCCTGCAGTAACGAAGTATTAAACACAGTGGTATACACATGCAGTTATTTAGCAATTTTAAGAAACAAAAATTTTAGTAAAAATTTCAGATAAAACCTCCAATGAAAAATTTACTTCAATTAATTGACTGCATGCACTCCAAACTGCAATTTTTGTCTGCAGTAAACTGCAATAACAGTGCAACCAGGTTATTGGATTCTAACAGTTTTGTGAAACACTGTGCAGTAAAACTTCATTCCTGAAATATAATTTTTTTCTGATTTCTCGGAACTCAAATTTACTGCAGTTCTGTTTCATAAAACTGTTAGAATCTAATTATCTGGTTGCACTCTTTATTGCAGTTTACTGCAATATTATTGCAGTACTAATTTCACTTAAGGGGGCTGTCCACACTTTTTAGAGCATGCCTCTATGGGAATTTCCATGTTAAATTCTTTTCTTCAAACTGAAACCACTCAAGAACGGGTGAAAGTTCAAAGATGGGGTTTGATTTTATTCAAAGATTATTAATTTTACTAAAAACGGATGCATGATTATGACGTCACATGCATTCTG
>JAQIXP010003872.1:0-12330 GCA_034700285.1 Proteroiulus fuscus
ATTAATATGTACCGTTAGTTAACATGGAGATTCCCAAAGGAGCATGCATTTTTTAAAAGTGTGGACAGCCCCCTTAAAAATGTTAAAAAATGCAATGTCTGCAGCATTAAATTGATTTTCCTTAAAAAATCATTTTAAAATGTGTTTTGCAATATGTTTTTAAAACATTTTGAAAAAGCACTATTCTTAATGGCACAAACAGCATGTGCAAACTTTAGAATGCCCAAAAATAAGGCATGTGCAAAGATTTCTAAAAATATGTTCCTCCAAGAACTTTATCAGGCCTAATCCCATTTGGATATCCTGGATCATTTTCAGTTGGTAAGAAACAAATTAAATTAAAACGTTATATTAGTAAGTTAATCAAGTATTGAGTGCTTGATAGCTGGAATTTGTTTTATCATTAAGTGAACAGCTATCTTTTAGCTGTGTAGACAGGGTTACATTAATTACCTATCTAATAATATTCTTAAAAGAATAGGGCCTTAATTTATGAATGTGCATAATTGCATCAAGAATAATGCTGGAGTTTTGGTCTACAGTATAATTTAATATCAGTTAACTGCTCTTTATTGTGAAAATATATGTAAAGGAACAGAAAAATAAAAATCATTTATTTTGCATAAGTTTTTGTATGTTTTATGTATATACACGCTAGTCCACAGTTTACATATGGTAGTCTTGTTACATTTTAGATAAACTTTAGGCTTAGCATAAGAAAAGCTGCTGATATTTCTGTGGTTTTCTGATGCCACCTCACAATTTCACAAAAAAAATATGATTATAGTTATTTTGATGTGAAATTAGCATACTAAAAGATGTATATTTTAATGAGTTCAGTAGCTAAATTTAAGTGCTACTTTAAGCTATATTTTTGCATTGTATAATATAGTTATAATAAATGCATTTACTATAACTATTATGCAATACAAAAAATATCTTGACAAAATAACTGTCAAATACATAGGACAGAATATTTTTATAACAACCTTTCCTAAGGTTTTTATATATATATATATATATTAATATTAATAAATGTATTTTAAAATGTATTAAAAATATGTGGAAATGTGGCCAAAAAGTAGACTTCTTTAACATATTAAAGAAGCTATTTCAGAATGTATTTCTGAATTTAATAACAATGTATTTTGAAAATATATTATAAATGAATTTGTTTTCCATGTGGGATATGCCTAATTGCATTTCATATCTAACCCTTGATTGTTTATCTACAGTTTAAAATATTAAATGTATCCCTTTTCTGTTCTCTGCAAGCAATCATTTCCTTGATTGAGGACAATTTGCAAAATGTAAAACAAGTGAAAGTAAAACATAAGGCCAACCTTCTGTGAATTTTGTATATACATCACATTTCATTAACATAGTATATCCTTTACTAAAAAATAGTCCTAATATGCACAAATGATTGATTCCATGAATCCATGCCAACGCAGAACACAACAAAGACATTACAATGGAGAAAAGCTAAAAGGACAAATAGAAAGTTTGTTCTTTAGCATGGAAGTAAGCTTTTCAGTACATGCAGTGAAATCCAATAGACACGAAACAAAACTGCAAATGTTATTGGTAAAATTGACATGCAGACCTTTAAGAATAAATTAGATATTATTGAATTCATTCATATGCAATACTGCCTTGTTGCAAAGGGCTCAGTTGATATCAGCACTTCATTCAAAACTTTACAGGCTAAAAGGCCCTATATTATCAAAAAGTTAATCAAAACAATTAACTTAACATATAAAGAAATTGAACTGAAATGGCAAATATTAATGACAAGCTACAGCCATTTTACGTTTTCTTTTACATCTCTAGCATTGACTTCTACAAAAGCATGACAAAACATTGCATTATTGCAGCAATGATGCACTAATTATCACACTTATATATTGGGTTGGGTCCATTTCTACACAACTGAGCGCTAAATTATGTTATTATTCTGGAAATATTGATGAAGATTATTAAAAATTACCTTATTATGGCTATGGTTCACTTAATAAACAAGTCAAGGACCATCACCAGTTGGAAATAGCAACATCAGATACTCATACTATAGTGCTTACACTAGTAGTGTATGTGTTTAACACCCTTATATGTACAACTATGTACATCACCAATCATGCTGAGCTTTGGTTTTATTTTCTGGTGTCACTCATTTATGATTGTCAAATTACATCCTTATTATGTAGGACAAATATATCCTGCACTTCAGTCAATAACTTTAGTAAGTTTATATCAAATTCTTCTCCCAAAATTGATGCTCACAAACATACCACATTTTAAGTAAAATGTAAAAAATTGAAAAATTTGCTACAATTAAAACTTGACTTCAATAGAACTAAACACTTATTAAGAATACTCAATTTTCTTCTAAGATAATTGCAATATATATATGCCTTCCATAAATATTTCAATGTACAAGTTTTGTGAATATTTATTGCAAATAAATTTGCAAAAAAAGCCAATTCTGTATATCATGTACAACTGTTTATCATGCACACCTTTGATAGGTTCTGTGCATTTTCACCTTAATTAGGTTCCACTGCATGTAAGGTTCAAATTATATAGCAGAACTCCAGGCCTAAAGTCTCATTTCTAATTTCCAAAGGTAAATAACCCTAAAAAAAACGTTTACTAACAGATAATGTAATGAGAAAAATAATGTTTATGTGCATGGCTGAAAGTGTTGCTTCGTGATGTATTTTTAACCAAAACCACAAACTATATTTTCTGCATTTATTAAATAATAAATATTTGTATACTTACAAAACTTTTGCTAATCAATCTGCACTAATTCCATGCATGCAACAAGTCAGGGTACATATTGCCAACTGAATGCACTTCTTACCTGAAAATAGAAAAATGTATTATTAGAAAAAGTTCTTACTAACTTGTGCCCTATACAAAAATGGTTAAAAAGTTTGTTTTTTTTAAAATAAAAAGTCAAAATAATCATAAACGAATCAGTACTCTTAAAATCAGCATATCATGATGCCATCTGGTAGAGGGTTATCAGAATATCAGGAGGAGACTCCCACATCAAGTGACTTTAACATCATTGTTAAATTGATTCCAATAAATTGTGGACTATTCTTATAAAGATTATTCCAAAGCTTTCAATAAATACAAAAAAGGACATCAACAGATGAAGTATAATAGTGTATGACAAAAACCTATTAGTACTAATGTTCAATGATTTGTGTTTGCACAATATGCAAGAATTTTATGACAATAGGAGTTCTATTTTGAATTCCAGGATAAAAACCAAATAGCAGTTACAAACTGGCTCAAATTCTCAATAAAGCTTTACTAAAATTTCAGCAGCAATTGTCTTGCCTGAATAGAGTAAGAGAGTACTTTTGTAAAATTCACATTTCCAGATCTGCAATTCGGCATGTGATTTGGTGTCATGTGATGTTTTAAAATACTAATGTGCAATTTGGGATATAGCAGTTTCCTGTTCATGGCAAACAGTTATTTTATGGTTCAAAAACAATTTGACAAATTTTAAAAGTTAAATAACACATAAGAGGGGAAGTTGTATGGATGACAAAGTACCAATATGTAAAAGATATGCATTTCAGAATGGATTTTAAAATTTTAAAGGCATTTCAAAATACATTTTCAAGATGAAATGCATTTTTAAAGTATGTATTTTCAAATGACTTTTTGAAAATACATTTTTAGAATGTACTTACAACTTAAATAAAACTGCACGTTAAAATGCATCCTTGAAAAATGCATTTTAAAGATATTTTTAGTAATAATAATTAATAATTTTTAAGATCATTTTTAGAAGTAATAATTTTTAGATATTTTTAGCATTTTTAAATATATTTTTTACGTATTGCAAAGTTCATTAAAATGTATTTTGTTACGTATAGGAAAATGCATTTAGTAATGCTTTGTGAAATGTTTTATTAAATGAGTACCGTATTATAAAATGTTTTCTTAAATGCACTGTGAAATGATTTCCTAAATGCTTGTGAAATGTTTTCCTAAATGCATTGTGAATTGGTCTTCCTAAATGCATTGTGAATTGGTTTTCCTAAATGCATACTGAAACAAATTTACCCCAAAAATTATACATTTCATAATCAATTAGACATGCATTTCTAAAAATGCATTTAAAAATGCATTCCTTTTTCATATTTCATCCCATTTCAGAAACATAAAATATCCTTTACTAAACAAGAATGGATCACAGCATGTATCAAAGATTGATTTCACCAAACCATGGCAACACTGGATCCATCAAATGCATTAGAAAGAAGGAAAGCTAAAAGAACAAATATAAAGTTTGTTCTTTAGCAAAGAAGTTTGATATTCAGTAATGCAGTGAGATCCATAAGTCATACAACAAAGAATGCCACTTTGGCTATTCGTGCAAATTACAGATCCACAAGAATAAATATGACATTATTGAATTCATACACATGCAATACTTGCTAGTTGCTAATGTGAACTGGCATCAGATCACATTATATAGTATTTTATTAAAAACTCTACAGCTCAACTTGTACTACATATCAAAAACGTAATAAAAAAGAATACTGAAATGGCCAATATAAATGACAAGCTACAGCCATTTTACATTTTCTTTTATATCTCTGGCATTAACTTTTACTCAAATATGACAAAACATAATAAATTTGCATCAATGATATATTGTTTAGCACAATTCTTTTGGACTGGGTTCATCATCCTTGAACTGCTCCTTATCATTTTTTATTATTTCGATGTTATGCCTCTTGAATATGAAAGATGTTTTCTAGAGTTTGACATAGCTCACTGGAAATATAACACAGGTGCAGCAACTCTCATTTGGTTGATTATGAGAATGAATCAAGACATTTGCAAGGAACTTCATTCAAGATTTCAAAATATGGCAATAACAGCCAAATCAACATCAAATTCAGTTACATTTATTTGGAAATGGCCAATCATAGCAGTTGGTCTTACATTTCTTCTACAGACTTCAACCTTGGTGTATTACTGTTTAGAAGAAGGAGTCTATGGAATGAGCTTATTATCTCTCTTGTTTGATGAAGTCGTTACAGATACATTACCAACATTATATGTGACTTATTTTCCATACATGGCATCAGGTTTTTTTCTTGCCATTGCTATCATTTTGTTAAAGGAGATGGAAATTATTAGGTCTGATCTTTTACTGATAAAATCCATCCACGACTCTTGTTCTGCTCTTAACATCTCTGAGAACATAAAAGAATTGATCACCTTGACAGATAAACATTTTTCATACATTTTTCTTGTGATAGTTCACATTCAAATAATCATAACTGCCCTTATAATATTAGTAGGAAATGGACAATGGGAGTATGCTGTTCATGCCTTGGAAATGGCATTTTTTCACCATGGTGGTGGATTTATTATTACGGACATAGTTGTTTTACTTGCCTTCTTTACTATGAGCCAACTCAATCATGAGGTACACATTTTTTAATTATAACATTATTAAGTTAGCATATTTTATATAATATATAATTCCAACAGATACAACAATTTCCATCTAAGGTTTGTGAACATGTCATGCAACAATGCCCAGCGAAAGAAGTATCCCCAATGGTAAATACATATAAGGTTTTTTTCAATAGTTTTAAACTTAATTGCTTGAAATAAAAGTAATTTAAATTGCAATATTTTTGACTTTCCAGTTAACCAATCCCTTAAATCGTGTTTATTAAAATGTATTTTCATTTATAGATAAGCTTAAATCTACTGCTGTTCATCAAACTGAGCAGCTGCACATTTACTGGCTTTACATTAGGGAGATTTGAAATCATTAATGGTGATATCCTAGTTGGTGTAAGTATATTTAAACTACTTAAAACTTTACTCATGCACCAGACTATTTCTCAAGGTTTTGAATTTGAAATACAGTCAAAATATACACTTGAAAACAAGTAAATAACAATTCTATTTGCAATTAGTGATGTTCTAGTTACTAGTACTCCTGCACCTTGGATGCACAGTATTAAAGGGAAAATGTACTAAATTTTAAGTCATTTTATTATTAAAAAAAGGAAAAATAAAAGACACTAATCCTTACCTTAAGCATATCTGATAAATATTTCCCAATATATAATTCAAATAAAGTATGATCATGGAGGGAAGCCATATCTACCAGTGCATTATGTACAGTCCATTGAAATAATACAACGTAGAGCTGATAGATTTGTTAACGGTAATTGCCAAAGGACCGCTAGTGTGACCGAGATGCTATGTTCTCTAAATTGGGAATCATTGCAATCTCGAAAGGAAGATTTAAGCATGGGTTTGTTTGAAAGGTTTACTTTGCCTTGTAATTTAAATTTGGTTTCTGGTATCTTTAAGCCTAATACTATTGCTAGAGGTAGGCATGTTCACTCTAATCCTCTAAAGGAAATTTGTGCTAAAACGGATGCTTATTATTGGTCCTTTTTCTTACGTTCTATAAGACAATGGAATAATTTTCATAAGGATAGTAAAGAATTGTTAGAAATTCAATTTAACGATGATGTTTAAGTCACCACTTTATGAATGTGGGATAACCCCCTTATCAAATGTCATCATTATATGCTGATCGTAGGGTACTGAGTTGAATTGAACTAATTTAATTATTAAAGAAAAGGAAAAATGAAAGATACATACCTTCAGCATTTCTGGTAAATTTTTTCCGAGATATATTCAAAAGAATCAATGAAATTTCGTGTAGTGACGGGTAGCCATTTTTATTTTTGACACTTGCTGATGACGTCACAATGATAATAATATACACACACGTAACTTGTTGTATTCTGGGCACCTTTTGTTTTAAATGCCTGCAGGGCTGGTTGAATACTAGACATGCATGCCAGATATTCAGCGTCATTCCTTTCTCAGTGACATCATGCACTCGTAGATATGGCTTCCCTTCATGACCATACTAAATCATACTTTATTTGAATTATATATTGGGAAATATTTACCAGAAATGCTTAAGGTAAGGATCAGTGTCTTTTAGTTTTTCCTTTTTTTTAATAATAAAATTACTTAAAATTCATACAGTTTCCCTTAAAGTAATTTACATACCTTTCAAGATTGCGATTAGTACTTATCATCAAAATACCAAGTACTTGTGTAAATCTTGGATAAAACTGCTATTTCTATGTTTCAGATAATTTTGCTGATATGGGACCTGGTATCACTGATCATGACTCAAGATCACTTGGCTTACTTGGACCCTTCTTGCATGCATGCTACCGTTTTTGACTTTTCCAATATTTCTGTTGGTGTTTCTTTCAGAATCAAATAAGACGTGAATACTTCTTGACAAACATACTGTATTGAACTCATTATTTTTTCTCATAAATGTATTTTTAAATGTCAAGTAATCAATCACTAAATTTCCATCTAATATATCTAACACTTAAACTTTACAAAAAAAGAGAATGCACAAATGAAGGGGCAAGATTATATAATCATCTGGACAATTCCTTTCTTATACTCAATTTCAAAATTTACACAAATGTAAGAGTATACAAACTTATTTTCCTTTTATTGAAGACATATGTATACCAAATTGTTTAAACCCACTGATGTGAATACTTTGAATACTTCTAAACCAAATCACTTTAAATATGTATAACATCTAACACTTAATCTTAAAAGAAATTGTTTTTTGCAACAAAAAAAATGTTCTGTTAGTTTTAGCAATTTACAATTTTTCATTTAAAATTGTACATGACATTTGTTGCAGCTTAGCATAATTAGCTTCATTGCAAATCCAGGTTTGGTGTTATGCTGATAACTGATTGTTATTGTCTTACATTGTAAGTGTGTTCTTTAAATTATAACAGCCTGATATTTCATTTAATTGTTAACCCAAGTTTGTCTTTTAACTGGTTAGTCAATGGCTGTTACTGTAATGTTATTTTAAATGTGAATAAAATTAAGGTATACCTGCTAATTAAAGTTTAAAAGCACCACCCCGTAAAGTCCAATTGTCAAGTAAATGAATCTAAACTTGAAACTTTCAAATTTTCAAACTTTTGGCAATTGCAAATGTAGTTAATATAACATTTATATAATGTTACAGATAAGCATTAATGTAAAACAATGTCAATTCGACAACTGGAGTGTCCAAATCTTCAAAATTTGCACAGTGGTTGATAGGTCTATTTGACTGGCAATGCAAATAAAGAATCATCAAAAGTCTGCAGGTCTCGAGGAATGTATCTGAGGAAGAAGAATATCTGGAGACAGCAAAGAAGGAAGTCATGCAGTCATTGCTGAAATTTATTGGAAGTGCACAGCACTCCAGCATCAAAGTGAAATAATATAAGTAGTATTGGAACTAGCAAAATCAAAATGCATTAGAATGATATTTGTGCAATGTCGTTGTTTAACATTACTTGATCGTGGAATGTAAATGACAGTCAAATGATATTTTGGCATTTTGTAAAAGGTTTCTGTAAAAATGGTACCAATTTTGTGCAGAATTCTGTAGGTTTTTCAACAAACTATTCTGTACAAATAAGAAAATCTGTTAAAGCATTTACTTCAAGAGTGAACTGGATTGACATCTATTGGTTTCCTGACAACTAGCAGCAATATAGTATACATGTGAGAAATCTCTAAAAATCAATGTTATGACTTTCGTGAATGACAAGGCCTACTTCCTATCTCATAAATAGAGTGCATCTTGTCCTTGACATGTACCATTAATTGATTCCACCTAACAATGACAACATTGATTATAAAAGTATATTACAATACAGAAAAGATAAAATAACAAATAGAATGTTTATATTCTTTGTGCAAATAGACTTGAATGCATACCATGAACATTCTATTTAACACAACTGCATTTGTATATACAATTGTAAATACAATACATAAATGTCACTCCATGTTCGAATTAACAACTAACATGTACCACAGCATAAATATGTTATCCTATCCAATAACTTCTCGTTACTATGGTTTCAGCTCATGAAAGCATTTTTTAAATATTCTCCAGAACAGTTGCTATTGCTCATCAAAGAACTCTGAAAGCACAACAACATATCAAAAAATTCAACCAAAATGGCAACTTTTAATGACAAGCTACAGCCATTTTATGTTTTCTTCTACATCTCTGGCATTGACTTCTATTCAATTCCGACAAAACATAACCGTTTTGTATCAATGACAAATTGCTTTGCACAATTTTTTTGGGCTATGTCCATCTTCGTGCAACTGCTAATGTCAGCTGGTTATTTTGTTCCTTCTCTCCTTAAATCGGACAAATGCCTTATAGAGTTTGACATGGCAATCTATATGTATTACACCAGTGCAGCAAACCTCAGTTGGATAATTCTAAGAATCAATCAAAATGTTTGCAAGGAACTTCATTCAAGATTTAAAGTTATGGTCATCATGGCCAAAACATCTTCAAATTCAGTTGCATTTATTTGGAAGTGGCCAACTATAACAGTTGGCCTTACAATTCTTCTGCACATTTCAACATTGATTTCATACTGTTTGATAAAAGGAACTAATGCAACACATTTATTATTAATTATATTTAACCACTTCATTATGTATGCGATACCAACAGTATACATATGTTATTTTCCTTACATGGTGTTAGGATTTTTTCTTGGCATTGCTATTATTTTGTTAACCAACATGGAAAATATTGGCATAGATAGCTCAATGACAAAATTCAAACATGACACATGTTCTCCTCTTAACACATTTGAGGACATTAATGCATTGATAACCTTAATAGACACACATTTCTCGGGCATTTTTCTTGTGGTGGTTCATTTTGAAATTATCATAACTGCCCTTTTAATACTAGTTGCAATTCATGGACAACAGGCATATGTTGTTCATTCTCTGGAAAAGGCATTTTTTTATTGTGGTGGTGGATTTATTCTTGCAGACATAGTTTTGGTACTTGCCTTCATTACTATGAGCAAACTCAACGATAAGGTGCTTGAAATCAAGATGCATTTTTAAGGATTCCGTGTCTATAAATTAATTAATAAATTCTTACAACAGATGCGACAAATTCCAACAAAGCTTTGACTACATGTCATGCAACAAAATCCACAACCAGAATTTTCCCCAATGGTAAATACCATTTTCTATACTTGAAACACTAATAACAAGAAATATTAAATGAATCACTAGTTCCAAGTTAGGAACAAGTTACAATATCATTGACAGTGCCTTTCAAATTTTCAGTTGCAGCAGTAATCATTCATTATTTTTCTTAAAAACATGCATTTTCATTTGTAGAAAAGCCTCAATCTACTGATGATCATCAAACTGAACAACTGCACATTTACAGGATTTACTCTAGGAGGATTTGGTAGCATTAACGGAGATGTCATTGTTAGCATAAGTCTATTTAAACTGTTTTAAAACTTTAGCCACTTTACAATATTTTCCAAGGTATTATATTTAAAATTTGTTTACAACTTGCACAGGTAAACAAATAAATAAAAATAAATTTTCAATTACAGCCATCAAAGCCTGCAATTTAGAATATTTTGGTGATACGAGAGATGAAAATATTTGGCATTAGATTACATTTGCAACAAAGTGCTATTATGCATGTCATCGTTGGGGCAATTTGTTGCAAGAGAAATGTGGCACATAGCACAGAGTCATCCAGATCAACTATCAGACATCACCTCTGTGCGAATGGCTAAAAATGAGACATTTATTTTCTGCATGTTTATTAATTTATGACGAATTAAAGCACAGACCCGAGTATAATTAAATGTATTTTATTGCATTTTATTAACAAGCGACGTTTCGATCCACTATGCGTGAATCATCATCAGGCTCTACAAAGAGGAACAATGCAATAACACAGTTAGGACAGTAAACGTTTAGATATGAATTGTAATGTAATTGAAGGGTAACATGGATAACATTGAAAAATTGGTGAGAATAATGGTAGAATCCACCAGTTATTTTTAATTGTTGGTAGTTGATTCTAAAAAGACTCAAGCTTACCACTGTAATACAGAGATGTTGCCTAGTGGTCGTGACCACTTGACTGAGGATAATTTCTAATATTTGAGTATGTATATAATTCGTATTGTGTCATGGAGTTGTAAATGTCAACCAATAAAAAGACGGCTTGAGCTATTTACCAAAAAATGTAATAACATGAGGCTTGAATGCTTAAGGGATCCCAGCACTGCTGCTCTTTTATTATCAATGTAGTAATGATCATGTCACATAAAGTAATAGAATATTGTATGACTGCAGCTTGGAATTGGTTCAATTAGATGTAAATTCTTAGAAATAGTTTGACATTGACTAGTTATTGATTTGCAGTGTATGAAGAATATTTAGGAATTTACTTTAAATCAGGGCCGTAGCTGCCGGGGAGGCAGGGGGGAAGGCGGCTGCCCTCCCAGACTCAATCAGAGGGGGCAGCAAAATGCCAGTCTCCCTCCCGCCCACTCGAAATTTTTTGGCTAATTTTAACCCATTTTTGATTGTTTTTTAATTAAAAAATTCGCCTGCGGTGCCATTTGCTGTTAATAAAATGGCAAAATTTGTGATTGTTTTAACTCATTTTTGAGGGTTTTTTGAGTAAAAAAATCGCCTGCGGCGCCATTTGCTGTCAATAAAATGGCAAAATTTGTGATTGTTTTAACTCATTTTTGAGGGTTTTTGAGTAAAAAATTCGCCTGCGGCGCCATTTGCTGTTAATAAAATGGCAAAATTTGTGATTGTTTTAACTCATTTTTGAGGGTTTTTTGAGTAAAAAATTCGCCTGAGGCGCCATTTACTGTCAATTTTTGCAGTTATGTACAAAAGCCTTCAAATTTTCGTCTGCAGGCCAAATTTTAAAGAAAAAAAATTTTTAGGGCGGCTCCTTCCCCCAACGAAATTAATTTCTGGGTATGGCCCTAGCCCTCAGGGGGGCAGCAAAATCCACTTTGCCCCCCAGATTACTTGACCTTGCTACGGCCCTGCTTTAAATATTAAAAACTTTTCAGAAACACTAGTCTCCCACTCTTGGAATATTACATCAAAAGTTACAAATGCATGCTGCTTGGCTAAATTTGAAAAAAACTATTTTTGTTATATTTCAGGTGGTTCTGCTGACTTGGGACCTGGTATCACTGATTATGACTCAGGAACACTTGACTTATTTGGACCCTTCATGCAGGAGTTCTGACATTTTTCATTATTATTTTACATAGATGCGAAATTTTTCACAATATTGAACGGATCTCAATATTGGCTGAGCAGATAACGATGGGGTTTGATTTTTTGGAAAGCTTACTTAATTTACTACAAAATGTATAAGAT
>JAQIXP010003873.1:0-12328 GCA_034700285.1 Proteroiulus fuscus
TATGATAGTTAAGAACTACTTGTAAACTGAATAACTACAGCTTATGACAAGGTAATAACGCTAAAACACGCCTAATAACGCAAACCAAAATAAGTTTTGAAATCGGGGTTTGGGTGTCACATTTGTGAAATGCTGTGATGACAAAATTGGGTAGTGTGCATACAAGTCTAGTTTTTCACCTCTAAGCACTTTTTAACAGTTAACAGTTTTTGTTTAAAGAAAAGTTAGGGTTTTAAAAAAGCCCTGTTACGGTTCTATGGTACTGTATGGGGGAAAATGTTTTGATTTAATCGTTTGGCTTATGTTTAATTGCTATGCGTATCTAAACATTTTTAAATAAATTTTTCAAAAAGTCTTATATTTTCTGCTCAAATCTTTTGGAGTGCATAGGAAGCTATGATTGGGCTTAGTAATTGAGGCCTCACTTTGAATTAAGCGAATAGCCCCATAGTTTGTGACAAGTGTAGAGGGGAAGGGAAGCAACTGCACTGCACTTGAGTCCGTTTTCTGCAAATTTTGAATCTTATCATGATTCAGAAATTGTGCTTTTCCAGTGGGCTCGTGTTTTATTTTCGTGATATGGTGATTTTTTGATTTGCCAGTGTTAAATTTAGTAACGTATTGGGAGTCATACTTGTGATTTTGCTGCAACTCGCCGCAGTGCGAGGGTTTTAACCTAATGGCAATGGTTCCCTTCCCCTCTAATCGTCCATTGTTGCAGGGTCCATTTGTTTGTGTGTGTGTTTGTGTTTATTAGCCGCTTTCAGACGGCCGCGGCAGTTTTGACGAAAAATTTGCATTCTAACTCGCTTGTAACTCACTTTGCCAGCTCCCTCCGATAAGAAAAAGAGTGCGATAGTGTGTGGCATCCGCTGATTCCGGCCAATTTGCAAGTGCTGGTTATGACATCACCCATGAACTACGGGACATCTGATGGTACAATTCCAATCCCCCAATCATAGTGGCGCTTGTCTATTTTTTATTTTTTTTTAAGTTGGCAGGTGGCTGTTTCGTATGTCACACTGTTGTTGGCTAGCTCTCTTTTTTGATTTTGCCATGACTCCGGCTAGTGGGCCTAAGTGTCCGTTAGCCTCCCCAACCTCTGGGTCCGTCTGGAAGCGGCTTATGGACCAGATCCATAAGTGCACCTTTTTTTTAGTCGGTTTTTGTTTTGTTCATTTGTATCGAATGTGCACAAATAGTTTTATTATTATAATAACAATATTTAAACCCCCGTGTCCATCTTGCTTTACGCTATGCGGGAGGGGCGGATGCTAACCGCATTGCATTCATGAAATAAGTAACGGTGTTAGTAGTTTTTGAGATGGAATAATTATTATTATTTTAATTTTTTTTGATATTTGGGGTTATTATTTGCAAGTTTTAAATTTCAATTTGGCTGCATGTCTCGGCCCTTGTACGGTACGAATTTATTGTTTCTTATTTTTTTGCATGAGTTTTTCCCCATCTCACAATAGGTCTTGAGCTTGAGCCTCTTGGTTATTTCTGTGTTGTTGGTGTTGCAAATTTATAGAATTAACTGTTAGATTCATTCGTTGTGTTGATCGTTTTGTGTCTTTTTCTTATTTCACTTATTTAGGTTCTTCCCATTTCGTAACAGGGCTGTATCCATTATCTACACCCCTGTTTGGTGTACTCCCTCACAAAACTACCGTTCAACAGTCGCAAATGGGTAAAAAAGGAGGAGCTGACGCTAAGCCAAGGGGCCGCATGTCGGCCTATGCTTATTTCGTGCAAACGTGCCGCGAAGAGCACAAGAAGAAACACCCCAATGAAAACGTGGTTTTCGCAGAATTCTCCAAGAAATGCGCCGAAAGGTGGAAGGTAGTAAAAGTAATTAATTATTAAGTTTTTGTCCGGTTGCCGAGGCAGTGAATCTACTGGCCCTGGGAATACGCTCAAATTTTTTGAGGATGCGCTCAGTTAATTGAGAAATAACGCACTTTGGAGTTGTGCAGTTTAAAGAATTGAAAGGAGGGAAATACCCTTAAAAAATTGAGATTTGTCTTCGGGGTTTTGTGGACTCACTGTAATGAAGAGCCAAAGTGTCAACCATTGAGTAAAATCAGGGAAGACAACAGTTGGACTGGAAGTTCGAGCTCAAACTTCAAATGCTCTCCTTTCTCCCCACTTTAGACGATGAACGACAAAGAGAAGAAACGGTTCCAGGATATGGCAGAACGAGACAAGAAGAGATACGAAGTCGAGATGGCAAATTACACACCTCTGAAGGGAGAGAAGGGAAAGGGCAAGAAGCGCAAGCGTGTCAAGGATCCAAATGCACCTAAAAGAGCACTGTAAGCAAGCTTCGTAGTTTTCCACCGGCTTGAAATTTGGTTCCGCAATTTTCTGCAAAGTTTCAATCTCTTTCTCCAGGTCTGCATTCTTCTGGTTTTGCCAGGACGAGAGGTCGAAGGTGAAGGCTCTCAATCCCGAGCACACGGTCGGCGAAGTGGCCAAGGAACTGGGCAAACGGTGGAATGAAGTAACCGAGCAGACAAAGTCTAGATACGAGGCAATGGCCGCCAAGGATAAGGCTCGATACGAAGAGGTGAAATATTCCACAAATTTCTGTCGATTTCCATGAACTTTAACACTTATTTCGGCTTCTCTAATCTCGTATTTCGCTACTTTTAAGGAAATTAAAATTTACAAAGGCAAGAAGGCTAAAGGATCTCCCCCACCCAAGGTGGTCCCCGCCATTATCCCCAAGAAAATATCGGACGACGATGACGATGAATCCGGGGAGGAAGAGGAGGCGGAAGATGATGACGACGACGAATCTGGGGACGACTAGGAAGCGCCATTGCGCCCTCATGACCCCTGGATCCCTTGCCCCCTCCACGCAGCATTTCGGCGGTCCGAAGCATTCTGTACTTAGTTATAAAAGCAAAAAAAGGTAGTGGGGAGTGGTTGTTTTGTCGCCATATATCTTATTAATAGGATGAAAATGAACCACCAATTTTTTTCTCGTAAAAGAAAGTGGCTGCGGTCGATTTGGTTGCACCAAATGTTGCCGCCTCTTTTTTTTTTTTTTATGTAAATAGGAGTTTTTGAACATTTTTTTTTCATTTGATGTGGCTTCCACGTTGCGCTCGTATTATTGTTATTATTATTATTATTGCCCCACTTCTCTCACCTGGCCGTCATCGACTTTTCCGTAGAAGTATCGCGGAAATTTTTTTGTGGAAACCAAATGCCCCTCTTTTCTTTTTTTATAGAGTAAATCCCTTCTCCCCCCGAGAGCCCAGAATTTACCTGACAGTTTGCCAGTTTATTTTTTGGCTAAAAAAGTAAGTTTTTTTCGCTCCGGCTACGAACAATGCTCCCAAATCCCTTGGCCGTGCTTTTTCGACGTATTTAAGCAGCCGTTGCATTTTTGTTTTCCCACTCCCTCAAACCTCGAGAAGCGACTGCGATCTCTTGACTTGCACTCAACGTTGAACAATTACTGCTCTAGAAAGTCCTAAACATTCATTTTTAACTACAATGAATAATCTTGAGCATCAGTTTTTAGGACTACATAACTTTTCTGAAAGTATATTTTCTATCCGATGGACCATGGATTGTCCAAAGTCATGACAGACTCCCACAATCCTGGACTATTTTAATGTTCATGAGTTCAGATGTGTCAAGTGCTAGCCACTGGCAACAAATTGTTTTTGGAGCAGATGTTTTGGAAATTTTGGTATTTGTCGCTTAACAAAATTTTTACAGATTATTCGGCCTGTTCGATAGAGCTTGCGTGCTAATATGGCTTCAATTCCTTTACGCCCTCGCCTCCAACCCCCCATTTCTTATCATTTTTTCATTGAGGTGCAGATCAAGGACTTGCTTTTTTCACCCCCCATTGACCGTTTTTACCATTGGCCAATCATATTTCCAGCACTTGGATTTATCCCCCCACTTTTTTAGTGCTGTAACTTTGGTTGTGTTTTTGTACATGAAAACATTGTATTTGTAGCTCACACATTCTCTTCCCCCATTATTCAGTGTTGCTCTTACCCGTTGTCATTTCATCCTTTTCGTTTTAAGGTGCCAGACATTCTAGTAGCACATTTAAGGCTCGTCCCGTTCCCCCGACTGTTTCCCCCAAATTCTCATCGTTTCATGTGTATTTCGTTAATTACGTTTACCTCGCCCTTACGATAACTAAATCTGCTGCGTGTGGTAGGTCTCTTTTTTAAGTCCGGATTTATCGTATTCTCTCGAAAACAAACAAAATGCCCGAACCAACTCGTATATAATATATATATATATTTACTGTGAAGCTGTTGCTTTTTGTAGAATGGTTATAACACATTCCTTACCCATAACTCGTAGACTTCCGTCACTTCTCGGGACTATTAGTAGCACAGCTTTTTTTTAGGCAATTCTCGTGAAATTTTACATTTTTCCTTTTTTTTTTGTTTATTCATCGGTAGCGCCAAACTTTTAAAAGTAGCATTTGTGGTTTTTCCATCTTAAAAAAAAAATAAAATTGCCACCCCAAAAAAAGTATAAAAAATGGCTTTTGGAGTAATGTTATTGCTGCTTCGGTCTCCGGATCACGATATCCTTTTATTTTAGCTTTTAATTTAGAACTAACATGGCAGAACCACCAGGGCCCTATTTTATCAAGTCTCCAGAATCTAAAATCCTGAATCTCAATCCTAGAATCCAAAAAAAAAAAAAATTATTCCATGGAACATTTCCAAACCTGAAAACCCTGTTCACTTTCATAAAAGATTAGGGATTATATGTTGGAACCAGATTTCTAGGATTCTGGATTGAGAATTTTAGATTCTACTGTCTTGATTAAATAGGGCACTGGGGATTATCCCTGTGAGAAAGTTTCAGAAACTGCAACTAGTTGTGTCAGACTTAAGTGTTAATGTACAGAACCAGGGCCCTATTTCACCAAGACTCCAGAATCCAGAAAAACCAACAAAAATGGCTCCGTGGAACATTCCCAATCCTGAAAAATCCTATCTACTCCCAAGAAAGGTTCTGGATTAGGGATTGTACGATGGAACCAAAATTTCTAGGATTCTGGATTGAGATTGAGGATTTTAATTCGGGAGTCTTGATGAAATAGGGCCCAGATGGCTAACCCTGTTTGGGAGTTTTAACAACTACCGATAGTGGAATAAATCTTGAATTAGCTTGCTCAGAAGCAACTTGCTGATGATTTTCAGTAAAATTACCCATGATCTAGTACATTTCCCTAAATCTGCGACTATCACACGTTATGCAAGCTTTTTATTTTTTTTAGTCTTTAAGGCTGGTGTGTGCTCATGACATGTTTTTTTTTTTTTACTTGAGAAATTGCATAAAATATATTTTCAGAAAATTCGTTAAAAAATTCTTTGAAATATTGTTAAAAAATGTTTGACATACAGAAAGACTCGTCTCTCTGCAATGTAGTGACGACGAAATCTTTTTGCAAATTTCTAGATTTGGAACTTGGCATTTTATACGTTTTGATCTAGAAAACTTGGAATTTTTGTGAAACCCATTGAGCACGAGGCTTTCTACCTCAATTTTTGGCCATTTTTTTCTTTAGAGTTTTGTAATAAAACCATATATTGTCACCTTCATAAGAAAACCTCGTATACAACTCCTTACTTTTCAAACAGTTTTATGCGATATCTGAGAAATCTTATCTACTTGATGATAGAGGTTTCCTTATGAAGGGGACGATACAGATTTATCAAAATGTAATTTATATAAACAATAATTTGCTAAAATTTCAAGACTTCCATTCGTTTATTATTTGTAGCCATAAGAAAATATATGGTGATCCATAAACCTTGAGAAAATGTCTGCTAGTATAAATATATAGTCGCATTTTTAGGGTAATTGTTAGATACCAGCAGCAACAAATTTTGTTTTTAGAAATGATGAATACAATAGCATTGAAAATCATAGAAAACAAGATTTTAATAGCAACATTATTGCAAAGTATGGTATAAATATGTATCCTTTATTTCTGTATGATGTTATTTAGGTTCGGATAGGCGTCGTTACCACGTCCTATCTTGATTGATTTCCCCTGCCTGGAGAGTGACCATTGTTTCTTCTTCACTATCTCCGCTTAATTCCACTGAAACGAAATGACCAATGAGGCTCGTTCGATATATTTTACATTTTTAAAGGTTGGTTTTTTGGAATCTAC
This sequence comes from Proteroiulus fuscus, assembly GCA_034700285.1. Lineage (NCBI taxonomy): Eukaryota > Metazoa > Arthropoda > Diplopoda > Julida > Blaniulidae > Proteroiulus > Proteroiulus fuscus. The sequence goes on from JAQIXP010003873.1 coordinate 6,179, forward strand.
ATGTACCAGTTTCTATGGTGCAGGGTCTTTTCTTCACAGGTTGCTTAACTGCGTTGGCTGAAATTTCCATGATGGCATCGTCGTCGCTGTAGTCATCGTCCGAAACTGACCAGGTGTTATGTCCACCACTACCAATGTATGTGCTAGCCGTGCCAAGACCCTGGAACGAGTTATAAAAGTAATTTCTTTCTAATCAAGTATTTGCTCTCCTGTTTACAGGTAGGAACATTTCTCCCAAAAATAGGATACCTTTTACCGAAACATATTGGATAAGAATTTATAGATTTTAATATTTTTCCAAATTAAGCAAAGTTTTTGAGATTATATATATATACTGTACTTTATTGCATTAAATGTTAACTCTTCCAAAATTTAGAAAAACGATCAAATTATAATGACTTAGAAAAATCGACCCCCGACTTAAATTTGTGATGCAATAAAATTAATAGAAATGGAGACAATAAATGAATGAATATTTTTAAATAATGGGCAAAAATCTAGGACAATTTGCCAAAATATATACAGTTTTAAAAGAATATATAAGAAATTTAATCTGTGACTCCCTAAAAATGTATTTAGCCTTACCTCGACAATGACTGGAAATTCTTCCGGTCTAATTATTTATGAATGTAAAGGAAACAATTTTGTGACATAACCAAACGCTTTTCACCCTTTGACTACATTTATTAAGATACATTTCTCTCGCCAGGCATTCTTTTGCTTTCGTAATTCCTTCTTCGACAACTTTATTAGCATTCGCCTTAGCTTTTCCAATGACAATTTCTTCCAGATCCTGATTTGCCGTCGCAATGGACATCTTCTCTATTAAATTCACAAAGCCAAACCCTTCATTCTGGGATCTGCAACAGTAGAAAATTCAATTAAGAATGAAAAAAAAAAAAAAATGCTTTCATAAAGTATTCGATGAAGTTTCAATACTTAAAGTATTTCACCAACCTGTTCAGTGTATCGAGTGCCAAGGAATCTTTGATTATTTCCACCAATTCGACTACTTTGTTTGCCGCAATTTGAGCACATCGAAGAATCTGGTAACGACAAAATTTCAGAAAACTTCCTAAAATTTTTCTAAGTTATACTTTATTTCAGTTACACTGGATTGATCGATTGCAAATACTGATGTCAATATGACATTTTGTAAATGAATAGAATCGTATTTTTTAAACTAAAGGGGTGGAAATAAAAATTAAATGATTAAAGGTTTATACTTTTTTTAAAATTACAGGGATTAAAATGGATCAATATTCGTTAAAATTGGGACGAGGAATGCTAGCGAGTACTTCGTACTGTGTTCGAATTCTCTACCTGTTCCTTGTGCAAGGACATCGTTCCACCCACGTGCAGCGTGCAAATTTCTCTGTAAATGTTCATGGATAAAACGGTTTTTCCGTCCATGACTCTTTCCTCTCGTTCCATTGGATCTACCAGTAAGTACTTCCTAAAGTTAAAATTTTTAATTAAAGAAAATTGAAAGCAGTTTTATTAAGAAATGTCCATTGCATTTACCCATTGTCGAAGAAAGCAAATGTCACGCACATCGGCCAATGGTGCAGACTCAAAGGCACTGGATTCTTCTCTTCCAGTGTATGCTTTTAAACGAAATTAAAAAATAAATTTGATATATGGACGAGCTTATCAATCGCTGAAGCGAGGTTTTAACAATGGAAAAATATAAGGGCTAACAATTGTCACTTCTTCTCCAGAAATCGTGACATCCGGTCTCCTAAAATTTCGAAAGCAAAAATTACGTTGAGAGATCGATGGATTAAGTTTAAGAAATGAAGGAAATGCCAACCGAAAATGTGCCAATGCCGCAATCGTTGCTATGCTTAGGCAATCCATGATATTTCCGTCATGATTCAATACGCTGGCGTCGATTCGAATGGCCCAAACCTTCTCGCCGGCAACAATGCACAACGATTCGACATCTAATGCCCTGGAATCCACGATACATCGCTCCAACAGCCGATTGATTTCCACTCCAAACTCGGTAAGTCTGAAATTCGCAATTAATAGCTTAATTTAGTTTACTTTTTCAACTGGAAGTTTAATTGTGAACGTCTGTTATACCTTCCAATTTCAAAATTGGGTGCTGCCATCGGTGACAACTCGACATTGAGGTGCAGTCGCCCTTCACTGGGTCTCGCTACCCTTGGAACGACAACCTCACTTGATATTTGGACTAATACTCTACACGAGAAATAAGAATTTTCATAAAAGTTTGGAAACTTGGCAATAATAATTAAAAACACTGCTGTCAGGAGCCTTGATTGTAATTTTAAAAAAATGTAAGATATGGCAGGACTTGAACCTAGAACTTAGCAAATGTAAAACAGTTAGGCTCACCTCGTTTTACCTAACTGAACTTGACAAAGCCCGAGCTCATTTCCGAATTCAACTTTTATTTTCCTATAATCGTAAGTATGCCTGCCATCGAGTCTCTAAAATTTGTTTTTATTTGTAAAATAAAACAGTACCAGTATTAGAAATGAAAATTTGGAAACAAACTTCACATTTTAAAATTCAGTAAATAGAACCTGTACCTTTCCTTCTCCAACAGCTTTAAGGATAAAATCTTTTTCACAAGTAGAAATTATCGCTTGTTTCATGTTTAAAAAGTGAGTGGATATCTTAATTATACTTCTGTTTTAAATATTCAAAACAAGCATGTTATTTTTGAAGATTTAAAACTTCATGCCAGTGTAACAATAAAAAGGTTCCACGTCAAAATTAAATGTCATTCATTATTTTCCTTCTTATTTCCTATTTTTTACTGTTAATACGTGGACGATAAAAAAACGATTTGTAGAAGACCACTACATGCGTTTAATTGTAAATATTCAGAATAATTTGGACACAATTTTGTGTTATTAATATGATAAGTTTCATGTTTATTAAAATATTAATATTTTGGAGCCCTATATTTTACATTCGTAGAAATTCTGGTAACGTTTTATTCATCTCTATCATAACCATGCACAGTATTTTAAAACATATGGTACTCTTAAAAATTATTATTCAATTTATTTGCATGAAATTCGATTGATATCACTGTTGTCAGAGCGAGAATTGCTTTTACGGTTGAAATGGTTTTTGTTACACCAATCGGCGTGAGAATCCAGCATCGTCACTAGGTGGCGCTACGTGCACTACTTTTGGTTCATTCATGGTTCATTGCAGGAAAAAAAATAGGCAGATGCAAATCTATCTCTATGAAGCAAAAGCGGCTGCGAAAGATGCTGCCGTTATTTTAATTTAAATTTGTTGGATTTTAATCAAATATCGGATAAAATTGGTGCCCGGTTCCAGCATGGATTAAGCACGGTTCCTATTGTTGATCTGGAATTCAAGATCGGTCATCATGATCGGACGTTTCACGGATATGGAAAGACTGGAAGGTAAAAAATGATGCATCTTTATCATCAAACATGGATTCTTTTTCTAAACATATTTTTACAACCTGTTTCCTTTTCGGAAATGTTACCGCATTTTCATAGATTTTCCTACTGATATTTGCATTTTCTTAGCGCAAATAAAAATTGTCCTTCATCGTAGATTGCTCGATTTGATGATGGATGCTTATTTCCTCTGCTTGGTTTCAAGGTGAAATCGAGAACCCCCAGACATTAATTTAGGCCTAAGCAAGTGACGTCATTTATTGTTCTATTTGATTTAATCTAATCCAATCAGTCATTGAATCAGATGACAAATTCGGTTCAATTATCTCAAATAGGCCTTTCAACAATTTTATTTGAGGCAATCCCGCAGTAGGAAAGACTGAATATAAAGACATAATTAGCCTATGTGCTTGACCAATTTCATGTTGCTTGTTTTTCAGCATAGGCCTACCAATATGCAAATGTTAAAAGGCAAAATGCAACAATTTTTCTTAAAATCTTGCGTATTTTTAGAAATCTAGACTAAAATTGGTTTTTTGAAACAAAATCTGGCCTGAAAAAAAGGAAGGGAGATGTAAAACATTTACTATTTCTGGCTTTTTGCCATTATTACATTCACCAACATATGCTACTGACATAATTTAGCTAATAGCTTGCTTTGAAGCCTAAAAATACGCCAGAAAATTTAATGAACTCTACGATGTTATGTTTGTTGTTTTTACGATTAAGTATGATATAATTTTATGTTTTTAACAATGTTTACCTCAATCCTGTATTGGAAATTCTCATAATAGATGTAGGCATATTTCATTGTGACATAATTTACTCTCAAACATGGCTAACTTTGAAATATTAAAGTTGGATGTCATTACGAGAGACTGCCCGCTTATTGGCAACTCCATTTACATGTATCAGAGATGCCCGCCAATTAGGGAATTTACTGTTAGACAGTTTTCTGCTTGTCTTAAAGCTGCACTGTTCCGTGGAAATTTTTGTTCCAAAATGGGGCTCAGTGCACGTGCATTTTCCAGCAAGTCAAATGTAATTGGCACGTGCATTAAGCCCCATTTTGGAACAAAAATTTCTACAGGACAGTGTGGCTTTGAAGATGCAATTTTCTGTTAAAAAGAGCATAATTCAATTCAATTCAGTAGGCCTACCCTTCTATCAGCATATCACGATGCCATTTGGTAGGAAGGGTGATCTCACAATCATACAAATGTGTCTGAAGTAAAATTGTTTGTGAGTAATAATGGATCTACTAGGCCTAATTACACAGAATATGTGGAACATTTTTATTTAAATAGTGTTACAATTTATTTCCCATACTGTACCCTATAGCTTGTTTGACATTGAATCCCAAAACTATAGTAAAATTGTATTAGAAAAAGTACCAAGTAAATTAAGTTACAATTCAGTTGATAATTGCAACGGCTGATGGCTAACGGCTTGCATCCTGCATGACACTTGTAGGATTAAAGGTCTGTACAGAAAAAGCACACTATAGATTGGCTATTCAATCAATAAATGAGCAATTTCGATAGGCCGGGTATAATGACCCATCGTTATAATTTCCGTTATTCGTATGTTATTGCAAATAGGCTATATTAATTTGGGCAATGTAAATATCACAATAAATAACCCAAAAGGTCCCTTTAATTGCCCGTTTTGTTTGTTCGCTCATAGAACGTGCAGAACAAATATTTCGTAGCAAATTGCGATGCAAGGACGGCACCACTGACGTCACCATCGACGTCACATCCCTCCATGAATGTTTGTTTGTCGTGCACCAGTGCCAATAATAACACTGGATTTGTTTAAAAGTAGATTACGTTCACAGAAAAACAAGCTGAAAATCCAATTTTGTTTTTGGATCCCTTCGGTCAGTGCCTTCGCAATGGTACGCCTTAAATTATAAGCCTGCGCATGTAGGTCTATATTAGTAAATAACAGCACGAGTAAACAGAATGAGTAAAACACGACAATAACATGGGTTAGACTTCGAGATTAAAAAAAAGATGCTGGTTTTTTTTCCTAAAGGCAATCCAGCAAGGTGAATTATGGGACGGAATTGGTGACAACCGAAGAAAAGTATGTTAATTTACTCGGTAGTGACTCAATCCGATGGAGGACATAAATTAGGATTTAGGAATGGGGTCGGTGAGCCCCAAAAATAACATGCAATTGGTTGGGGCTTAGGAAGTTCTAAATATTTTTGATACGACGCTTGAGTTATGGGATGCCACTGATCTGCCAGTTTTCTGAAGCGAATCGGACAAACCGACGCACGGGGTGGTCCTGAGCAGTGTCTCGAGCAAGATGGCTACCCATGTTATTTACCAAAGAATGATATTTATTCAAAGAATATTAAGGAATAGTGCCCTTCATTAGTAAAAGGAACATGTTATAATAAGACATTGGTGAGGCTCCTTCTAGAATATACCTGTGCTCCAGTTTGGAATCCATACGAGATAACCCGTATACAATCCATTGAAATGATCCAAACTAGAACTGCTAGATTTGTTAAAGGGACAGTCTCACTTTGAAACAAGTTAATTTCAAACAGTACACACATACTAGATATGAATGGCTGTGCCAATAAAAATTATGTACAGCAAAGTTTTCGTTTAGAAGAAATCACGGCGTTTCCAAAATGCACAGTAGGCGCCATTTTCCTTAGCCTTCGGCTGCTTTCGGCATGCTTTTAAAGCAATGTGGGGGGGGGGGGGGGGCG
>JAQIXP010003874.1:0-12328 GCA_034700285.1 Proteroiulus fuscus
AAATCAAACCCCGTCAATTTATGTTTAGCCATTATCGATTAATATGTACCGGTAATTAACATGGAGATTCCCATAGGTCGTAGCATGCATTTTGTTGATAGTGTGGACAGCCCCCTTAAATAATTATTCTGTATTTGCGTTGTCAAAGATCTGTTTCACTAGTCAGTAATGGTATTTTCAACTGCAAATATTTGAAGGGAACGTCCCACTTTGTAACGAGTGATTCAATTATTTAAGTATAAATTCACACTTACTATAGATATGATTGGCTGTGGCAATAATAATTGCAAGAGTTACCATATTGAAGAAATCACGACGTTTTGCCAAAAACGTCAGGCCAAAAATGGTCAGGAAAAGTCATTAAAGAGTAAAAATGACATCCACCGAAAATCAATTTTCATGAACAACCCTGACATTGTAATCAAAAGTCTGAAATATGAAGATTTCAATGGTAATTATTATACCAAATCATGTGCATCAGTCATAATCACATTTATTGGGTAAAATTACTGAAAATTCAAATTATCTGCTGATCTACCGTATGTGGAATTTTAAAAAAGCCCCCATTTCGATTCCATCTGGGAATAAGGCTAGCCCCGATCACTACCTAACACTAATTATAGCCAGCAACAGTTTTGGGATTGTCTCGATCGAACTCCCTAGAATGATAGCCTATTAACTTTTTTTAAATCCCGTTTACAGAGAACCTGGCAGAAGAAGTACTACGCCTTACACAAGGCCAGCAACAATGGCATCGAGCGTGTGGAGGTCTTCGACGGCGAGGACGCATTCCTGCAGAACTCCAAAACCAGGAAGATGATCGCCCTCAACGAGTGCATCAAAGTGGCCCAAGCGCCGCTGAAGAACCAACAGAACGTGTTCGAGGTGAGCGTGCGAACCGTCATCGTGCCGAGCATTTATAGTCGGCTAGGAATTCAAAGTAGGATCCCAGAATGCTCATTGTCCAGAACCCTAATACCCTAATTGCGTTTCAGGTAATCACCAAGAGTCAAGTGCACCAATTCTCGGTGGAAACAACGCAAGAGCTCGCCGAATGGGTCCTCGCCTTCCAGCAGGTGGCATTTACGGGCGGAACGCGACGGGATCCACGGTCGACGACTCCGCCCACTCTGAATTTCTCTGGCACGGGTTTGCACACGACCGAGGGCCTGGCGATCAATGCAGAGGAGAACCAGATCTACGCTTCCTACGGCGGACGTAAGAAAAGATTTTAAATCTCACCAAAAGAATGAACGCTAATCACTTAAATGTGTAATGCTCCAGCAGTTCAACGGTTACAGAATGTTTATATTAACGCCTATTTTTCTGTGTTTTTTTTCCCCCAGCCCAAGCTTATTCGGTGCGAGTTGTCGAGACGGATGCATCGTTGACCTGCGGTCTGTCTAGTGGCCCGTACCTGCTGGTGGTCAGCACCATCCAGTTGGTCCTTCTGGAAGAGGGATCCAACGTCAACGGCAAGAAGTACCTGCTAGCTTGGCCCTACCGTCACATCCGACGTTACGGCCGTGGCAAAAACACGTTCACCTTCGAGGCCGGCCGCAAGTGCACCACCGGCGAAGGAACGTTCACGTTTACGACGGCCGAGTCCAACGCCATCTTCCAGAGTATGCAAGCCAACACCCGGACGCTGAAGCGGGAGGAGGAGGACGCTGCCTTGCTCACGCCCGGCATAATCATGAGTCGCACGGCCAACTCTTGGCCCTCCGTCGACGACGTGTCCGAATCCAGGACGGACCTGAGTCGGCTCCGAATCTCCGAGTCCAAAGACTCGAAAACCATCCTGGAGAAGGTCCTTGCCAGAGGCAAGATCCCGACCCCGGCTCCGTTTTCCAAGCCGCCGCGCAAAAGCAAGTCGGCAGTCCCCTCCGACAACAAGGCGGTTGCTGCGCCGCCCGAACCGATACGGTTCGAGCTGTCCAGCCTGGCAAGGGCCAAGTTGGCCGAAGCCTCTCCCAGCCAGCAGGTGCAGCCGACGCCGTTCGAACCTACGTATGCCGAGCCCGAAGTGCGCCAGGAAGCCTGGCGTCATTTTGCCTTGGAGACGGACAACATCCACGAGGAGAGGACGCCGGGGCCGTACGAAGACGACATGACCTATGCCACCATCCCACACTCGCCCACCGTCAAGTACACCAACGTGGCGGAGATGTGGTCGCCCACCAAGGAGATGCCACCAAAGATCCTGGCGCCGCCCAAGCGGCCCAAGGCGGACAACAGCTACGACCACCTGGAGAACTTCGTCGGCCAGGTGTCCATCAGCCCCGTCCAGTCGCCCGACGGCCACATTTACACCAGACTCACGCCATTCCTGACGGCAGGTACCGTCGGGCCGGGGGAAACGGCTCCAGAGGAAACCCAAGAGCAGGCGCCCGTGGTCAACGAGTACGACGAGCCCACGGCGGAAGAACGGGAGGACATCAAACACTTTCTTCAGAACGACGAAGTGTACACGGTGGTCATGAAACCCGTGAAGAAACCGTCGGTGAAAAGCAGCGCCACCTAGGAGGACACCCGCTGCCGATCTTAAATTACCAAAAGACAGAATGCCATCACCTGGATGGCAACCACCCAAGTCGGATCAACTTATTCTCGTCGGGAAGGAAGAACAAGTTGCCTTAAAATATCGTGGAAAAATGTGATAAAAATCAAAAAAACCAAATTAGGACATCCCACAGTGCAATTCCTATCTTCAGCTCAGGAAGCTCGTAAGCCTATCCTGTTTTCGAGATGCTGATAAATCCTGTCGGCTCCTACAAAACGTACCAAAGTCCATACTTCCTTTCCCTCTGGTGCCATCTGCGGCGTGCGAAACCTCGGCCAAAAAGCGTGCTACCGACACGATACCACTCGGAAAAAGAAACATCCCCTCGCAATATTATTGCATAGCACTAGTCACTCGTTTTCGAAGTTGTGGATATTGAAAGACATAAAAGGACACGATGTAATCTACCAGTCTCGTCCAATTCTAATCATTCCTAAAACCATTATAGTGTTGACATGCCAATCGGCGTCTGAATTTTTTTTTTTACATTTTATCGCCAATTACGGCAATTAAGTTAGCTGATAACAATCATGTTAAATTGCTGCGCTTAATTTTGTAATAAACTCAACATTTGATGCCAGATTGTACAAGGTGGTCCTTACAAAATAATCTATAACATTTTAATTTTGTGCTGAATTCTCGATAGTAGGCTATTAAATGAAACCAGGAAGGCAATATCGAAATTGTCAAATTAACCATAAAACCATAATTCCACATGTATAAACATGCATTTGTTAAAATGTAGACATGGATATCGTCAAGAGCCCCACCAAGTGGACACTAGGCCCACTCAGAAATCTCAACACATTTGTTGAAATTCGTAAAAACTGGAATTTTTTAAAATATTTTTTTTTTTTAAATTAATACTAAATCGGTTGGGGCGGTTTTCTAAGCTTCTTTATAACAAAGGTGTTCCTCATTTTCTCCCAGGTTCTGTGACAAACTTCGAATTTATAAATACGTTGATCAAACTAAACCCACACCTGTGACCTTTCGTTCAGTTTCCCCGATACACTGTAATTTTAACATCAAGCGACCAGAAACAAACTGGTAGTATTTTCTAGGCCACTAGGTTTTAAAATCATAAAGAAAGGTATGGTTTATTGTGAATAAAATAAATCGAAAATAGGAACTGTATAACTTTTAATTAAGAAATGTTAATTAGTACGGCTGTAAGAGCGAGCAATTTCACATCACACGTACCAATTACCAACGTGGAACTGCCCACGTAATATTTACTTAAAGGGAAGGTCCCACTTTTAACGAAGGTGGCTGTAGGAGAAAAGAGCAGAAAACATAGGATTTGATTTGAACCCACTGGTCAAATGCCCCGAAATACAGGGATTTATGTGAAAATAGAATGCCCAAGTAGGTGCCATTTTACTGACAGTATGTAGCGCCCTCTACTAGATAAAAGGCATCAGCCCTCAACGTGAAACACATACACCCAAATGTATGGTGCCACCAACTTTCAGTCTGTTGATATTTTTGGAGCCTAACTTGTATCTTGGCAAACGTTATGATGGAAACTTTTATGCACTTACTAAATATTGGCACAAGCCATTCATATCTAGTAAGTCATTTCACCAAATGGAATAGCCTACCCCGGGTTTGTATAATTGGTTTTTTTGGCTACTTTGGCTTGCACAGGCAAAATTAATCAAGTATCCATGGAATATGCATTTGCAAACCTCGTTCTCAGCTGGATCCAAAGCAGGAATTTAAGCAGGCGAATGGAACGCAGTGACAGTACGGTAGGCCTAACATATATTAACGCTATAGACGCGTTAGCTTAACCTAAAAAAGATAAAATTGAATATATTTACATGCACTCACCAACATTTTCGTTCTCCGATGATTTGGACGACCGAATAAACACATTTCAGACGATGTACACTTGTTAAATAATGTCAAACTTCACAAAAATATGAACTGCACCTCACAAAAGGAGCATCCATACAAGCCCGCTCACGTTCCAAAATCCTAACCAAATTATTAATTACATCAAGTGTTTTTGTTAGGATGCTACGTGGTTAGGATTATTAAAATCCTACCCGGTATAAAAGACTGGCGAAATCCTAGCCCTGAATCTGGGCCCAAAATGTTACCGGTATTTTTAATTTGAATTTATTCATATTTATATTAAAAATTGTCCATATAAATTTCAAGTTAAACAGTAAAAGCCCAATTTATTTACAAATTTAACAAAATATCTTTCCTCCATGCAAAATATATAATTAAAAGTATATACATTTATTTACATGATAAAATTACATTTAAATACTGTCAGGAAGGACGATCAGGTCCAGAGATTCACCCCAATAAAATTCAATCACTATATATAGTGAAACCGAGCAAAAGAACGGCGTAAATATCCCACTACTGGCAATCATAAGCAATGGGATATTTACGCAGTTGTTTTTATAATAACCAGCAGCATTTTGCAGTTGTGGGGAGTTGCGATAATATTCCAAATTCCCAGAAGCATTATTAAAGAGAGGTGTTATATACTCTACCATATTTTAGCTTGTTTATCTGATTTAGTCAGCTAGGAATGCATAAAAAGGAAATTAAAACTCACCCATGGCCCTAAATCCGTACAAACGAACCGGGATCCCCTTGGGAAGGCGATCGCAAGCTCTCCAGGAACAGACTCTCGCGTTGTAGAAACTCCTTGTCCTTCTCGGCGGCCATTTTCCAGGTGGCAAAACCTGGAATTTTTGTCTCAAGAACCAAACCGCCGCTTGCCATCGGAGTTTGGCACCTGATGCACAGCAGCTTGGACTGCAGATGTTCCAGCTCCTTGCGCACTTGCGCCAGTCGCAATCTCTCCTCGGCCAAGTGTCGTTCCTTAGTTATCAGAGCCTCAAACTGGATCTTCAATCTGTCCTGCCGCTTCAGCATATCAATCTTGGTGGCATTTGCCTCTTGCAGAGCGGCGAATCCCTCTTCTCGAGTCTGAGCAGCAGCCTAAATAAGAGATATTTTATAAAAAAAATTACCATCAAATTGATATGCCCAACAATAAAAAAACTTCACATTAAAAATGCATAATTGCAATAGCAGTATGACATCAGAAAAAACTGCAGAAAATTACTAGCATTCAGAAAAAAAAAACTACGGAAAAATCAGAAAAAGATAAAGGAGTTTTCCACAGTTATTTCTAATATAGAAATAGCTGTGATTAAGCTAGTAAACTTTCAAATTCAGAAAAATTTTGGGAAAAACAGCAGACTTACATTAGAAAAAAAAATAGTTTTAACATGATAAAAAGCTATGGAAGACCTGCAAATTTCTGCAGAAACTGTAAAATTCTTTTGCAGGGTATTAAGAGTTTCTCTTAAGAAAAGTCCAAATTGCACTAACCAAGCCCATTTCTTCGACTTCTTCGGACTTCTGTTTCACCTGAAGGGCCAAGGCACTGATTACTGCTTTCTCTTCTTCCAATTGGCTTTGCTGATTACCCAAAACTTGCCGTTCCCTCCCTAAATGTTCAGAATCTTCGATCAGCTTGCGTTTGCCGGTCTCAAACTTCCGCCGCTCGTTCTCGATCGATTTAAGAGTGGATTCAAATTCAGCCCGTACCTACACATATCAAAAGATTATATCTAAATGTACATCAAAATTGATCAGCATTTATCAGTAAATCGCAAAATAATTTTCCACTGGATTCACCCACAAGTCACTGGAGTTTCATTTCATTTACAATATATGTAACATGATTCTAATTTGGAAGCCATTTTGGTTTAAAATAATTGTCAGTTTTTAGTTTTGATCTAACAAACAGTTCTACACTATCTAGAAAGTATTTCATACATTTGTCTTGCAATTTCTGTGCTATATGTAATAGAATTGAAATGGGAATATTTGGGATTTCACAGGATTGAAGTGGAGTCCCCCCGGGATTTCACTAGGATTTACCAAGATTTACGATTTTTTGCAAATTCAAAGGGAACTTGTACGATTTGGGTAGAATTCTGTGATTTAACAAAATCGTATCATTTGGAATTCATTGCAATTTCTGAAAATTTACCAAAATTTATTTTGTTTGGACGTTTCAAAACAGGATTTCATTTTAAAAACGTATTGAAATTATTTTTTTTTTGTTAATGAAAACTACTTTTTTCAACATGAATGCAAGTCGAAAGTAATTTTGCGGCATATATGGGACTTACTTGTAAATCGCGGAACGAATCTGATACTTCAGCCTGCTGCAGTATTCGATCAGAAAATCCTTTTTCGGGGGTCGACGTAAATATCTGCGCTTTCTGGTTGTACAACTGCTGCATTACCAGCTTTTGTTCTTCAAGAAATGCACTCTAGAACGATGAAAAGTCATGCTTTAGTAAATTACATCTTCCAACTAGGCATTGCAAATTAGAGAAAATTATAGTGAAATTTGTGATAGGGTTAATTTCATACAATCTCATTAATCCTCAAGTTAAACCTAAAATTCCTAATAGTCTGGCAGACCTTTAGATCTATCCGTTTTAGTCAGAAGATAATATATCCATAGAAAAAACTTCTAGATAAATATGGACTGTCCGACCCTTCCACCCGAACCCTTTGTAGTGATTCGATGAGGAACTTACCTTGGATTTCTCCAGAAGGATTCGCTCCTTTTCCAATTTCTCCTTAGCAAGTTTCCTCGATTCTTCTGCAGCCTTTAGCTCGACTTCCAAGAGATTTCTGTCTTGGGCAATCTTCCACCGTTCCTATAATTTCCATTGAAATAATTGATTAAAAGTTAGTAAACTGGTTAGGATATTTATTGGGCATTTGTAATTGCCTCGTTTACCTCTTCTAAACTGAGCGTTTGCTGATGTAATTTGTCTTCGAGGCGAGCAATGAGTTGCCTCAGGTTCAGCCTCTCCTGTTCGTTATCGTCTCGTTGCTTTTTCAGCTGTTCTTGAAGCAACGTTAGTTGCCGATCTTTCGTTTCCAGCAAGAGCATCCGTTCTTCCACGCCGGCCTGATGCCCGCCTTCCACTCGGAACTGCAACTGTCCCAACTCCGTGGTATTGCTCTTTAGCTGTTCGATGACGTCATGAAGAGTTCTGGAAGCGGAAGGCGCAGCAGTTTATTAAAATGAAAAATTGCAGAATATATAACAGAGGCTAATATGCCCACAATTAGTCAGAGATCTCACTGAAATGGAGTAGATTTGAAGGAATTGTCCAAAAAAGTTTAAAGTTTACGTTTGTTATTGGATTCAAATTCCAGCCACAACAATATTCATTTGTTTTTTTAATTTTCGAAAATTAGTTTTAGTTTTTCTCAAAAAATAAATTCAAGAATATGAAATAACAATTAAACTTTTCTTGTTAAAACTTCGAGATTTTTAAAATTTTCTTAAAAAGTTTTTGAGAATAAAATTACAAACAAAAAATGGATTGAACTTTTATTAATGAAAAACAAAATTATCAATTACTCTTTTGCTATATTTTGGAGTAATTTTGCACTATCTCAGGAGAAATGATAACAAAATTTATTGACCTATATTAAATAACTAACCTTTTCAGGTTAGAATTTCATTTAAAATTTTCACAGATTCTATGCATGAAATTTTTCCCCTAAATTAAAAAATTGGCCTAATTCCAAAATTTAAAAGTTAAAATCTTCAAAACCTTAAATGAGTTTTAATATTAAGTGTCAAGGTTTAATAAAGATTCCAAAACTTCTAAATAAAGTTTTCAAAATGCTTGCAAAACATCCAAATATCGGTAGAAATGAAAAAAAAATATAAGAACGAGTATATTAAAAATAACTAATTCTTCCTTGCTAGAATTTCATGAATTTTCAAACTTTCCCACATTTTATGAATGAGAAAATCTTCATAAAAATAAAAAATAGCTAAATTCCAAAACATAAACTATTCACTATAGGTTAGATATGATTTCCAAAACATGAAAAATGTATTAGGTATTTAAATCATAAATAAAATTAAAATTTTGTTTACCTCGAATGCGATTGTGCTTCGGTCATTGCTTCCACTTCGATTTTTTTGATCTGTTGCAATCTGGCGATGGCCAGCTCGTGATCTTTCTTCATGTCCACGATGGTATTTCTATGCAGATCCTTGATCCTTTCCAGATCTTCCATGCGATCTTGCGTGGCTTCGTCCACCCGCCGCTGCCAATTGGCCACGAGCTCAGATCGTTCGTTTTCCCACGCTTTTTGCTTTCCGATTTGATCTTGGGAGACCGAGTCCAACTCCTCCTGTAACCTACCGATAAGAACTTGAAATTTTTGGGAACCAGGAATACCCTTACAAAAAATAATCAAACTTATTCCACAAAAATGCTGATTTTTAAGCAATAATCGTGATCCATTTTTGTAAATCACCAAGCGTGCGACATTACAGGAGAATTTTGGACATCAAGAGTGAAATTTAAAAGTGTTCGGAAATTTTCGAGAATATACTGACAACAGTGCCCTCGATGGCCATTTATTTCTCGTTTTCGGAGTGAAATTTAAAAGGAATTTGCAACATTTTCAAAAATGTACACCTCATTCAATAATATTGACGTCTGAAGTTCTTACCTTTGTTCGCGCCTCCGATAAGATTCCTCGATGAGACTAGTCCGTTTCCTGCAAACCAAAAGCAAAGCAATTTGCATTATGGTTGAAATAAGCTAAAAAAAAATTTTTTTTTCAGAGATTCCACAAATTGTGACAAGCTTGTTGCCTTACTTTAACACAATTTTTTCTTCCAATTTTGTCTACTCTAGATATTTTTTTTATAATATCTCTCATATATTCTTGAATTGCATGACTTAAGACAAGAAATATAACATGACTAGAATAAAGACATGTATTAGACCTAAAAAATTCAGAATCCAAAATCCAATTTTGGAAAATATTATCTTGATAATATCCCAATTTCATAAATAACGATTCAATGAATTTTGGATTTTGGTTCCCAAATCTCAATTTTGATAATAATGATTCAATAAGTTTGGATTTGCTCTCAAAATCCTAATTTTAAAATCACAATTTTGTCAATATTATGATTTCTGAAATTACAATTCCTCGAAAATTTTGATTTTGATGTCAGAAATCAGTTTTTTTTGGGGGCCAAATTAAGTAGATATAGATTATTTCTTGTAAGGGAATGGCAGTGCTAGTTTTTTATGTTTTTTTAAATAAATTAGGACATACTTGAACGATGCTTCCAATGCCGCCAGTTCCTCTTTGTGTCGTCCTTCGAGGCCTTCGAAGGCACCGTTCAATTGGTCCCTCTCAAACTGGAGCCTGCGAACCTGGTCGAGAAGTCGGCGATAGTTAAGTTCAACCGACAATTTTTACTGACAAAATCTTGTAATGACAAAAGTCACTTAAACCTTAGTTTGCAAATCCAAGATGGTGGCAGCCGAAGCGAGCGACTCCTCACTGAACTTCGTATGCAGGTCTGCCATCTGCGTCCTCATCATGGACAGTCTTCCCTCGTATTCTACTGGAGCGATCGAAAAATTATCGCCGGATACAGTCGGCAGTGTTACTTTAGCCTGCGGCTGCTCGGTGAGCCGAGCATTTTTGCTTGCGGCAGCCGTAGTTTCGGAACTATGAATAAAATGACTGACTTAGCGAATGATATGCCTTATGCTCAAATAATATAATTCAGAACATGTTTTCACAAATTATACACAATATGACATTTCGTTGCATAATATAGGAATATTAGTTCTGAATTTTATCACAAAATGCAGGATTATTAGTGAAACTATTTTCTAAAATATACAAATATTATAGAGCTGGCAATATAGTGTGTAAGAAAGTTGAATATATGAACATTGATATTTTTTTGGTGGCTTATAAGGACACCTCAAATACATTAAACTATTTCCTCAAAAATAAAAACTAAATATTTAGATACAAAAGTGCATTTTTATCTTAGTGGCAGGGAATTTCGAAGGACTGTGCATTTCATTTATGACAGCAAATAAATATTTCTTAAATACTTCTTTTATTTTGTTTGAGTGCCTCCATGAACCACAGTAACATGTAACTTTTATTGCATATTATTATTTTTTTTTTTGCACAAACTTTTGCTAAATCTCTATTATAAGAATTTTTATAACTATTGGACAAAATAGAAGACTAATGCGAGAATCTAAAAAATACAGGAAATAAATGGCATACAGGTAGATCTGTGGCCCCTTTGGAATTATATTATAGCATGATATTTTTTCACAATAAAGAAAGCTTAGCTACCTCAAATTCTGCTGTGGCTCCTCCGGCTTCTTCGACGTTTTGGTGCCCAACCAGTCCAAAAAATTGTCCGATTTGGGCTGGATTGTCGTCGCCAGATTGGCAGCTATGCTGTCTCGATTCTCTGTCTGTGGTTCTTCCTCGGTTGCCAGCCAATCCACCGAGAGTGGCTTCCTCTCGCCAGTCGGCTCGGCCGCTCTCCTCCTCGGACTGCTTGGCGGTTTCTCCGTCGCTCTCGGCGGCTGGGGATCGCTCTTCAGCTCCAACCAATCCGTCGACCGACTCCTGGGTAGCGGTTGAGTGGCAGAGGACTGCCGTTGGCCTGCGGAGGCGTCGGCCGTTTTTGGCGGCTCGAGCGTGGGAGATATCCCTCTCCTTCCCATCTGCCTCGGCTTCTGACCTTTCGTCGTGGGTGTGCCTTCGGCCAAAATACTCAGGATATCGTCATCCGATGTGCTGCTTGCGCCCGTTGCCGGTCTCCTAGGTTCCAAATTGGTTCGATGGCTCCCTGTTGCCATGTAGCTGTCAAAGCGCATATCCTCGTCTATTTCATAATGAATTTAATTTGTAATTCTAATTCCTGGCCTAATGCTAAATCGTCGTAATCCGCCGATGGAAAAAGTAACTAGCCTTGATTCGATTTCGACGAGCGATACTGGTCGCCCAGAACAAAATCCAACTTTGGTGGCTCGTTCGCAGCTTTTGCAATGTCACTTTTCGCCAGCAGGTCATCCAAGATGTTACGCCGTCTGGGTGGCGAATCAGGAAGGAGGGAGTTAGTATCGACTTTTTTGGCCGTGGCTTGACCGACATTTCGCCCTGGGACAGCGGCTAAAAATGGTCGCAATTAAACTCATAAGTAAGCTACCGCAATTAAATACTCACTAAAATTATATTTTCTGACAAAAAACAAATCAATGTAAATAAAATGGCATATATGAGAAGTTTAGAACCAAGAAAAAATTTTCAAAATATTTATCTGAACGTTTTACTAAAAAAAATATTGTTTAAATAAATGTCACGCTCGATCGTAGTCTACCTTTGGATTTTGGTACAAGATCGTAGTCATCATCGTCAGGAAGTAAGCCAGCCAAGGGATCATCGTCATCAAAATCTATTTAAAAAAAAACATTTAACAGAATTATTTGAAAGCAAAATCGACATTTTCATGGAATTGTGATTTCATAAATCGTGATATTGGCAAAATTGTAAGTTTAAAAGAGAATTCCCTGAAATGCATAAACAAGAAGAAACTGCAGAAATGACATAATTAATTTTAACTTTCCTGTAATTGATTTAAATGTGCACAAATCCCTTCTAATTGATTTGAGTTATTTGAATATTATTTTAGTTGAGCACGCATTTGCTGATGAGCACGCATAGATCTGAAATACATAGTAAAATTCTATACATTGCAAAATTCCACCGGGGGGGGGGGGGCCACCCCCCCCTAACAACAAGTCTAAATGCGCCTATGCATTTATGCAGCACAATATTTTTATTTTTCCTAATTCACGCGAGTTTTTTGGACCCAGTTGGGGGGGGGGGGGGGGG
>JAQIXP010003875.1:0-12324 GCA_034700285.1 Proteroiulus fuscus
TTTGGTAGGGGGGTTGTCCCACATTTAGGAGAATACTCCAACGTCATAAAGTAGTGACTTAAACATCATCGTTAAATCATCATGATTAAAGTTCTTAATCTTGATTCTATTTACATTACCCAGAATACCACAGTCCCTTAATGTAAGAGTCAATAGTGCTGCAACTAACTAACCAAGTTAACAGAACTAATGTAACAGCACATCAAGATGCACATCACTTCTTGATGATCTCTAAATCAAGATCAAAATGCCCATATGAATGAGGCATTAGAAAAGTAATGCAGAAACTTTTATCCAACCGTCACAACCAAATTGAGTTGTAAAACTCAACATCCGAGTAACTATACTTGAACAAATATATTTATTTATTTTGCAATAATTACTTCAGGATCTGAAAGCCTAACCGAGTATGATGCATGCACAAAAGGGCACGCAGGGGGTATTCAAAAGTGAGTAAATATTAATGTAGGCCAGAAAACAGAGTTAAAAAATGAGAGTTTATAGAAAGGTGGGAGGTGTTACTTTTCGCCAAATTCTTAGCCCAGTCTAGGTAAAGGGCAGGTCAAACTTTGTCTGGACTGTGATGAAGTATAGCATAGCCGAGAGATGGTATGCAGTGAGGGGGGGTTGCAATGGAAGGTAGCTTATCAACAGGTAGACTTACCTGTGTAAACTTAGGCCTATCTTTTCTCCCCAAAAAACTATGCAGCAACATTGTGCCAAGCACACGTGACATGGTGGGCATTCAACAACAAGCATTTTCATCTTCGTTAGCCATTTAATCCAGCGTTTCTATTGTTTCGTAGCCCAGGGGCAGACATTCTTCTTAAACGTCGGGGGACTCCCAATTTAAAAAGTTGAAAACAAGTTTTGGGGGTTGTTGTGGAAAACAGCGAAACGCATTCCTCTGCAAAACTGGAGGCAACACACTCCCGAAAACGCCATCAAAATTTTGAAAACTGCATGCCAACATTTCCCTGACTTTTACAAAACAGGATGTTTGCTAAATAATGTTAGGCGCCATTCTACCATAGATTTCAGCAGACCTTGAAAGTTTGTGGCGCCCTCTAGGACATGCATGTCTAAAAGTTCCATGAGAGCCAATGCCTTTTATCCAATAGACGGCGCTACACAGTCAGAAAAATGGTGCCTATTTGGGCTTTCTAGTTTCATCCAAATTCAGATATTCAGGACATTTTATCTAATGATCGGTAGGCTCAAATTCACTTGCAATTTCTATGTTTATCCTTATTTTTCATGCTCTTTTTCCTAAAATCAACTTATTTCTAAGTGGAACTGTCCCTTTAAACACAGATGGCGCTTTGCTTTTGAAAGGGGAGTAGGGCCTATAAACTAAATTTAGTTAATTAAACGTGTTTTATAAATTTCAAGAAACTTCCAATTTACGCATTTAAAAATACAACATTGCCCCTAAACGAACCCCTCAGTCTTAACTATAAAAAGAATTTATTTTTCATAATTATTTTGAAAATAAGAAATAGCAGTCCTAGTAACATGCCAACAAAAATTATTCGATATATTGACCACTGCGCTAAGTAGCCCCCATAGCATAGGAAAAATAGTGGCGTGCCATACTTTCTAAATTTCCCGTTACAAACCATGCAATATGGAATATGGCACGCCATTCCCCGCTTTCAGAAACCAAATTTTTTGGCAGCCCCTGAGGTCTACAACTTCTCCCCTCATCTTTAGGCTGGTTCTGGAAAAAGCAAACCCACCACGGGGAGCCATGATAATTATCTGGGATGTCAGCTGGTCCCCGTTGGACCGAGCACCAGGGGTCACCCTCTAATGGAGCACAACCAAAATGACCTCCAGACTTTTCTCTTTTTCCACCATCTTTTCTTGGCCCTGTTGAAAGAATGCGTTCCCTCTCCCTCGGACCTCCTACTTACCCTGGACCCACCTCTTTTTTTTCTCTCCTGCATAACTTTGTCTTATCCTCTTATCGCGTACACATACCAACTAACCAGACCAGATTGTTTTACCAACTATTCCACGCACCTAACCAATGTCCTCCCATTTCGGTGGAAAATTAATCTAACATACCATTTTTAATGAATTTTAAGAATGCACGATAACATTCATTGCGGAATTTTATTATATAAAAAAAAAAAATAGAAACAGAGAGAGACAATGTTGAACGAACCGCCCCCAGTGTCAAACGAAATGACATCTACTTTAATAAAAAGGCCACCTAATAAACAAGCCCAACATTGCCAGTAAATCATTTTGATGTTGCTGACTTTTTACGAGGAATTTGGGCAATGAGGTAGATTTGGGAGTTTTCACCAGGTGGCGATAGCATCAGGACATGGCTGCCGCTGGTACCAAAGGGTTGACACCGCTACCGCAGTTTTTTTCCAGTACATTCAAACATTTACCACCTGCCTGCCTACGAAAATGGCATTTAGCCCTACCTCATAAATGACTACAGAATGCGCAACTACCAAATTAATTATACAATGGCTTCCAGTAAGTTTGCAATCCAGAAACTATCCTCTAAATCTGAAGACAAAAAAACAACTATCCCTAAAAGTCTGAAATCAGATTAATATTCAAAAAGCCTGGCATCCAGAGAACTGCCCTCAAAGTCTGTATCCAAAATTCTAGAATCCAGAACTACGTGTTCAATTAAAATCTGGAAATTCTGGAGGCAAAACTATTCTGGAACTGTGCAATCAAAATAGCTATAGGTCTATATCCATGCAGTCCTGCAAGTCTGGAATTCAAATCAGTAATCCTGAAGTTTTAAGTCAAAACAACTATCCAGTAAACAAGAATCAAAGCTGCCATCTTGGTAGTCTTGAACTGAAATTACCATTCAGGAAATAGGAGTCTAAAGAGCTATTCCAGAATAATTCTGGAATAATTGGCATGCTTACCAATTTATGGAAAAATGCCACCATTTTAGTTTATCCTCAAAGCCTGGCACAAAGAAGGACTGTATCAAGAAATTAGGCCAACCTGAAACTGAACTTGGCATGACCAAATAAATGCAAACTCCATGCACATTACAAAATGTAGCACGACCTATTTCACCAGGACATCCCAAAAAACCGGAAAAGCAGGGACCAGAAGATGGGCGAGTGACGATGGAAGGGATCCATGGAGAGTTCAAAACTTGTAAATAAACCAGGCAGAACCAAAAAATTAGGCCAACGCCTAGCCCAACATCCCCTCACTCATGTGCCTGCCCTCTGAACCCTTAAGTCTGGCTTTACATTAATCTCTAGTTAGGCCTGATGGCTAGTGTCGACATTTATTTTTAGTTAACGAATTTGACAGATGTGCGATATTAATGACTTATCCTCTGCTATCAAATTTTTGAATGCAAGCATAAACAAATGCTGCTTCAGGGTTCAAATGGGGGCGCAACAAACATTTGCAATAATTAAAATTATTATTAATTTACGCAACGACCATAAAAAGCAGTAAAACTGTACCGATTTATCTTGATTTCTAACAGACGAATATGGCATGCTTGATGTAAATCACACTTCGTAAGAAAACAGTCCATAATTCATTTTGGCATCAGTTTTCCTAGCCAGATACATGACAGCCTATTGCACATTCCATTACACAATGTGCATGACCATAGCTATTTTACTAAAATATGATGCCAGTTTCATTATTATTAATTTTTTTTTGCCAAAATTATTGTAATTATACAATATTTTGATATATCCATGTATATGTGTCACTTTATACTAAAATAGTCTATAATTTGTCTTATGTTTATTATAAGTAAACAGTTCATAATTCAATTCAGCATCACTTTTCCTGCCAAGATATGCGATAGCCCATACTAATCCAATTGCCCTGCGCGCATGTCCATTCACTTATGAATGAAGAAAGTGATGCTAGTTTGAATTTGGGCCAAATTTCAGCTGACAGTGAATGCGTTGTGTATACAGGGTGGTTAAGTCAGTGAAATGCTGAGAAGAATTTATTTCCTGTCTTCATGTCTGCCACATACAAAATATATATATATATATATATATACTTGCAAGTTAAAAACAGAATTTATTTTTGTGTTAACAAATTCTGATAACATTTTGCTACTGCACATCTTTCACAAGCGTTAATAATAAATCAACTTTAGATATATGGTTGGGACTTGTTACCCCTACCCACCACCTCATGTCACTTCCCAGATGGATTGTTAACTCAAGTTATAGCTTACGGAATAAGTTTCATGCAAAAGGAAAATAAATACCGGGTAATTAAAAAAGAATTAATTAATTACACATTTCTAGAAAGTCAAAAAAATTATTCACAACTCAAGTTTCAATCAATTCTGAAATTTACAAAACAAATTAAATAAATTTGTCTATCATGTTTCTAGCCTAAACGTTCCTTATTAACTTTAACTGCAATTTTTAAATTTTATAAACTAGTCCTACAATTTCAATTTTTTTTAACAAACTGGCAACATTTTGCAAAATCTTAAATTGTTGCCTTGAAATATCCCCCTGACTTTTCTAAATGCCAAAAAATCACCTTAAATTATTACAAAAATAAAGTTTCAAAAAAAATTATATGAAAATTAACTACTGGTATACATTTCTGAAAAATAAAAAAAAATAATTCGAAGTCAATTTTTCAATAGACTACAATTTTCAAAATTCTTTCATAATGCTTTCTAGCATTTCTCTATACTACACAATATCCCTTTTCAAAAGTACTGCCATAATGCACCACTTGACTAAAAAGTAATTTTTTTCCCATTTTACTATGGAACATTTATATAGCATTCACCACAGATGGCAGCATATGTCAATGACAAATAACATAGGCCGCCATTTTAGTATAGGCTAGACGGCAGTTGAAAGTTATTCCTCATAGATGGTGCTTTACTTTTCAAAAGGAAGAGTATTCCTATTTACCATTTCTTTAATTTTTAAACATAAAAAAATCTGCTTTACAACTATTTTTACAAAACGTATTTCAAAAATGTTCATAAATTCCATGACTACTTTAGACGCATTTTAGACTATTTTAGACAATCCCACAAGATTCATTTACTCACAAATATCCCAGCCTCAAATAAACTGCATTTTACGAAGCACTACCACTCCATGATCATAAACACAGTCATTAAAAGCATAAATTTCTGGATCATGATAAGCAAGGAGGGCTTAATTATTAACGGAATCGTGTGTTAATATACAGTATGCAAAAATGCACCCATTATCAAACAATTAGCCTTAAATGGCATGAAATGAGCCGAAGAAAAAGAGGTTTTCAACAACTTTTCTGGCAAATGTACAAAACCTCGAGCCATGTGCCCATTCAAATGGTACAAACTAAAAGGCACATTGCAATTCTATCATTGTGCACTTCCCAAATAAATGGCATCTAAATAGCTTTGGTAAACAGCACAAGGCTTGCAACAGATTTTATCAGGAGTGCAATAGAAAATAAGGGGAAAGTTTTAAGGCTCACTAAATGACTTGGAAATGGCGAATTGGCTGCAAATCATGATGAAGAAAATGGGTGTCGAGCACATTTTCCTGCATAATAATTTACCAGGGTCATCAATAGACTCGTTAAAAGTCAACTCGCAGGTAATTTGTTGGCGGAGGGGGTTTTCCCGTCGAGAAATGATGACAGCAGACACTAGTTAAAGCGTCATATTATGGGCCATGACGTCACTAAAACGTCATCGAGGGCATAAACATATTTCAAAGAGGCAGGAGAAGTATACTGAAAACAGTGAATTAGCTCACTGATATTGCTTTTACACTACTCTCTGCTTGAAGCAGATGCTGGCAATGACCAGTAATACCACATACATATCGATGGCTTAATTCACAATTAGTGAATAAGCCAAAAGTTGCTTTTGAGATAGTAGCGTTTTTATGGGAAAATGATATAACTTGGAAATAAACAATGTTAAAAGGCTGAAATTTGGTGAACAGAATGTGCTAATTTTTGTTAAATAATTAAAGTAGTAAATTCATTAAGTAAATTGTGAAATAAAAGGCTTAAAAATGCTAGTTTGACTTTGACTAATTTTGCAGAAGAGCGAAATAAATCACGTGTTTAGTATTGCACATGTGCACATCCATTAGTTTGTCTATTGAATAAAAATAATTTAAAAAATGGGCAAAAATTGTCAGTTCGCTATTTGCATTTTAATAACAATCCGGGTCTCAAGAAATTTTATAAGATAACTAACGAATGGTACCATTCACTACTTGCAACTTTTAGTAATGATACCTTGCGGATATTCGCTACTGTTCACTTCTGTAACTTTAAAAATTATTGTTTAAATCAATTTCTGTGACTTTAGTTTCATTAGGGACACTTCCAGGATCACGATGGTACAATTATCTCATTTTGACAAATTGGCTCATTCGCTACTTCTAAATTAAGCCATCTAATTTAGACTCGAATTTATCCAAAGATAAGATTTTCAATGAAAATTGTATATTCACGTATATGCCTGCAGGTTTAGCATATACAGGATGCCTAATGGGTAGAAGAAGAAGTAGTAGCAGAAATAAAGGGGTGGGTTAAAAAAAAAATCACTTTTTATTTCTGTTTCTATCCCCTTTCCTGTTTAACATTATGCAAGACCCTACACATGATACGGTGCTCCATATACATGGCAAAATGCGGGGAAAATATCTACGGCAAGTTCTATACCCAGGTGGTGGTGATTGATGCCCCATACCCAATCCACCCACCCCACTGATTACTAAGTTTGCATTTTGCATGTAATTTTTTACTTTCTTTCTGACATATCTCGACTGTATGCTTTTCGCAGCCCTAATGGTATAGCCGATAACTGCTTTTTCGCAAGGGCACACACACACACACACACACACTGCACTCGGTATAAAATGCAAATCAAAGGTAATGTGCTAGTGATAAATGACTATTTGCTTTAATTACTTACGAGGAGAGAGAGAATATGGGGGAGCCTAAATGCATATATCGACAATTGCGAATAAAAATTCAGGCGAGAAAAAAAAAAATAAGCTATAGGCCTTGCAGAATAAGATAGTGTGGCACATAACAATTACATAGTTCATTATGCAAGCATTTTCCATAAGCCAAAAATGAAACAGAAGATAAATTATTTGAATTTTGTCAATGTTAACTACATTAGGGCCTACTAGTCTTAATAGCTCTTAGGTGACACAACTGCGATATTTCTCTGAGAGATTGATGGAATTATTACAATTCAGCAGGAAAACCCAGAAGACCCCACAAGGACGAAAATAAGTTTTTTAAAAAAAACAAGAAAAACTAATGGGCATTGTTGTTTTCCAGGTGCAATTTTTCAAAAAATATTAATAATAATAATATGTAATGGTTAGGCCTACTCACCCAGCATGCTGGTTCATCTACATTCAATGAGTTTAATAAAATGAGTTTGACTTACCTAAAATGAAAAAAAAAACATTAATCAAAGAGTTAACAATTAAGCACAAAATAAATTATGGAAATAAAATAGCAAGCAAAACTTATAGGTTTATGAAGTAATTATTAAAATTCCCTGACTTTCCATGACATCCACATGCTCACCAATGAAACTATACACTGCATAGACTATTAAATTATTAAATGGTTATTAAATCCTACAAATAGATATTTAATTTTTGTAAAAAAATTAAATTTGTATAATATTTATTATTTTATACTTATTTTACATTCCCCATTGTCTGCAAAATGTTAAGTAATTGCTATACAGACCTATCTTAAAGTGCAAAACTTTCCAGAAAAGCATTAGTTTTAAATCACAAAATTTTGTAATTAGAAAGGTTACGAATTTTCGTGAATTATAGAGTAATTCATGGAATCTTCCTTATATTATGTCATATCCTGTCACTTTTTATATATTCACGAAACGGTAGATAGTATTTAACTAACTTATTTAACTTTGTTGTTGTATTTTTAAATGATTTGAAATAATTAAATAATGGCATCTCAATGATGCCAGATACAAGGAGTTACCATCAGGAACCCCACAGAAGGTATAGGGACAAATAGAGTATTTGTGTTTGGTCATACTGCTCTCTATTGCCATTGGTTTACAGGATTTAAATAAAATTTAACAAAATTTTCTATTTTCACAACCTCAGTTACGAAATATATACCAGTATATGACTTTCTCCCAATTTCGTTTTACATAATTTCGTAAATAATTTCATGAAATTTCTCAAAATCTCTATCGTTCTTTTACTCGAATTTTACGAGATAAATGCTTTCCAAATTACACGAGTTTAATACAATATCTCATAAGGTGAGTTCAACCTTCAAATAAAGAGAAATTGACCCCGAAATCGTCATAAAACGAAACCGAATTTATGAGCAAAATATAGGAAAATTTACCAAAATACAGGTTAAATCTATTTATCTAAAAACATAGGAAACAGAAATGTAAATGCTGATTGGTTACTTTCCAGTTCACTCTTCCATTAAACAGGCCACAGCACTTGCCTTCAAACACCAGTAGCCTAAAAAATTTTGGCAGGTTACTTGTTTTACATTTTGCAAAAAGTTAAACTGAATTCCCAACCTGTCGGAAGCCGTCATAAAAATGTTAACTTTTGCTTTTATGGATTGGATACAATGTAATAAGTATGGTAATCCAGGTGCCAAAGGCAGCGCTCCAGCAAGACACTTTACCTCAAAGTTATCTAAGGTCAAAGTGGCATTCTAGTGTCCGCCCACAACGAGATGCCGAAATTGACAACTTACAACTTCCGGGGGAGTTGTAACACACATCCAGAAGCTACAAATAATGAGTACACCTTATGGGGGTTTGGTCGAAACCCATGCAAGCATGACCTGCAGGTTGTCTAATTTGGGAATAATAAGTCAGAAACAGTTCACGCCTGGTCTGTTTTCATTTGAAAAATCAGGCGATTGTGCCCTATTATAAACATGTTTAATTAGTCTAATTTAAAAGTTACACAATTTATGCACCAACTGGCTTTTTCTAATTGGTTAATTAATGATTTCCAAATATTGTGGAAGGACCAAGGCTCACTGGGATGGCGTGCTTCTAAAAGTCCATTGCCAAACTATACAAGTGTATATTTAAAGGGACAGTCCCACCTTACCTTAAGCAATTTTTGCAAGTGGGGAACAAACAATATGAGATCAGAATTTATAATTACCATTCAATAGTTTATTAATATTGAAACATGTCAATGTGGGCAAAAATCTTGATGGTTGATAGTAGCCATATTGGAAGTCCTTTTGTCAATCCCTCTAATAATAATCTTGATGGTGTAAAAGTTTTTGCTAACAGAGAATGTATAACTATTCCATAGCGATAAAGTGAAGCCAACTTGAACCCCCTTGCAGGTAGCGCCATTCAGCCTGGGTGGGGGACTATTATAAAAATAGCGCCTATCACGTGGTTTCCGAATTACGGTAGGTGAACTGAAAATAGTAATTAATAAGACTGCCCTTCTTTATTATTATTAATCTTTTAATTTGTCACAAAGTGGGTCTGTCCCTTTAACTAATGACGGTGGCTTATAAGAATGAAAGACGATCAATCATCATCGAAAATGTTCAAATAATCTGAAAGTTCACAACCTTACTATCCAATTAGCAAAAATGAAATTTTGTTTTTGTAAAATAAACTACAGTATAATACAAAAATAAATTTAATTACAATAGCTTAAGCTTCATCCTGTTTTTAAAAATAATATACAAATCTGGTATTATATGCACAAGATCTACAAGATCTATGCAAATTTCATTGCATAAAACAATTTACGGTGGCTCATTAGGACATTGCAATTACACCTTTTTTATCTTACTTTCCCTAGGAATTAAGTTTTTATCCAATGAGTCACCATATAGTTAGTATGTTTTCGATTAACAGTACTTAATATATCAGAAAAAAATGAACGGTGGCTCATTAGGACACTATAATTTAACTTTTTTATCTTCTTTCCCTGGAAGTAATATTTTTGTCCTATGAGTCCCTATATATAGTTAGTAAATTTTCAATTACTCATTTCTCACAACAAATAGGTCTACAAAACTTTTACATAAATTATAATGTACGGTGGTTCAATAATTTTAAAACCGTCTTTATTTCTCTTGAAATTAAGGTATCAACTTACAGATAAAAGCATTTGACATTTTTCAGTAACAAAATTTTTATGTCACATACAAAATTTCACTCAACTTGTACGGTGGCTCATTAGGACATTTTTTTTACTACACTCCTTTAATTTGCTTGAAAGTAAGATTTTAAGTGACCTATTACATTTAGCCCGTGAACTAGTTCTTGGCCTCAACTAAGGGTCACATAACGCAGGTCAGTCAGTCTGCATAAATTCATAAGTCCTAATAAATTGAAACTTTAGTTTACCATCCTACAGCTGATAAGCACCAAATGTTACAAGAATTCAAAATGGCTGCTACATTAACGCTTCTGTGGTAATCCAACTATAGGTGAAAAATGATCCAAAGATCATGTTTGTTATTATAGGTAAATGTAGCATCTCTCTACTTCTGCGGTTTACCACATTGTGGCGGAGATTTAGTTAGAAGCTTGTTCGGGTTTTCACGAACCAATGCCCACCCTATTGATGCTAATCCAGACCAGTAAATTATTACGGCCTCTTTAAACCTCGATTGCTAACAATTGCAACAAAGAGTGAGCAGGAAAAACGAAGCCATTCTTATCTGGTCATGCTGTCATAATCACACACTTAAGTGCACAATCTAATCAACCCATATAGAGAGCGACTGGACATGTGATGTAAGACCACGGCCATGCCTAAACATACATTGCCAACAAGAATTTCATGCAAGACATACTTGAATTTTCAAAATCTGTGGATAAAAGTACATTAGGCCAACATTGCCAATCTTAATTACTTATTACGGTGGCCCACAGGGGTAAGCCAGTTTTCCCACACTGACTTTCCAGACTGACCCTCGTGAGCCACCGTCAAATACGCTGCTATGCTAAAGAAACTATGAGAATAAAAGCGTTTCTTTTCTAATATATTTGCAGATTAAAAGCAATAGAAAAAAAATTGTCAGGAATGAAAATTAATTTAAGGGCACTCACTAGTGGTCACCAACCAAGTTGCAGTAAGCGATCTTTTATTCTTGTAATCTGCAATAATAATAATAAAAACCCAACTGAAATGAAGCAACTAATTGGCAGAATTTTTAAATTAAATCAATTCAAAATAAAAAAAAATTGGGATTTTTCAAAATGACAAGGAGGGAGGCTAAATTTCCTCACTATTTTTAAAATAATTCATAAACGAAAAACGCATGAAAGCAAATAATAAAAGGTCAAGCAGGAATTAAGGGCGTGTTTAAAAAAAGCATGTAACCGTAAAAAAAAGACACCAGGGGGCGAGTGAAATTGGCATTTTTACAAACTTAAAGCAAAAAGTAACCGCAATTCCCATCAATTGAAATCGTCATGCTTTTCAACAGTCACAAATCACTAAAAAATCACTAATTGGAAATCTAGGACAGACAACTTCCTTGAATAAACTGGACATAAAACCTGAGGGAGTCCCTAAATTTCCAAAAAAGCAAACACACACACACACACACACTAGCCTAAAAAAATCCATTGCCACCAGTTGTTAGTTTTTCGGGCGTTGTATTTTGAATGGTTTACGAGCCCCACATAATATTCATTCACATAAAATTTGCATAAATTGCCTGAATGCGAAGCAGCAACAACAGCACTATCGTAGAAGACCATGCCAACAAAATTTAATTTGACGCTTGTCCATCTGCAAGCTATACAGTTTAACGGCAGGGGGCACAGCCTTATAGTTACCATAAACCCATTTAAGTAGCTCTGCACACTGCATGCACGTATTAGTAATTAAAAATTCAGATAAAATTAAACTAAAACAGGTAAGAACATATATTATATAGGTTTGCTCAACAACAAAACCGACCACCTGCAGATGGCGTCACCTATGCTTGTTCAAGACACTGACAGGTAGCTGACAGGTTCACGATTTCGTGAACTGGTTCCTGCGCTATATATACACAGTGTATTTTATGGGTTAACCCACAATATAGATACACTTTCCTAATCAGTATTCTTTGTATTTCTAAATATAAACCCAATTTCTGTGAATTCTATGCATCCTAGATTTTGACAACTAAACTTATAGCATGCACTCCTTATATACCAACTGATTTGCATCCTAGAAGTCTATTTTAAATAACTGTGCATTTCAGAGAAAGCTCAAAACGTTCCTACCGTAAATCTTCTAAATAACGCCCATCCCGAGTTTTAGCCCAGTCTCCATATTTCGCCCAGGAAAATTTCAAAAA
>JAQIXP010003876.1:0-12324 GCA_034700285.1 Proteroiulus fuscus
GGTACGCCAAATGGATATACGCCAAATTGTCTACGCCAAATTGTCATGCGCCAAATAGTTATACGCCAAATTGACGTAGACCCGTTAGAATGACATTAAACTAACCATTCAACAGATTAAACTAAATGATAAGAAAATGAGCAAACCAGGGTAAAAGCTACTATATAACTCAAATATAAAATTTGGAAAAATAATTTATGGAAATATAAAATATAGGACACCTGAGACCTATGCAATTCTAACCTGCTTGGCCTGTTGCCTTTCTTCATCAGTGACTTCTTCGATTTTGCAGCCCTTCCACTGAGCTGCAATGGTTTGAAATACATCCATGCCTTCATTCAATGCCGTAATCAAATCCCTGTCCTGAGATAGGTGGGCTAAAATTCTAAGCTCCAATTGAGAATAATCTGCTGCGACTAGCAAGCCATCTTAAAAAAAAAAAAAAAACAAGCTAGTCTGATTTGCAGAATAGGTTATATTTTGTATTTCATTAACTGACAGTGTTGGAGGTTACCTTGAAAGGGAATGAAAGCCTGTCGAATGCTTATCACATGGGATTGACTCTTATTCCTATTGCATGTGGAAGTCGACCCTCTTGAAGCGCTGGCGACGGGAGTAGATTGATTTCCGAAAGGAAAACGTAACGTAAAATCCCTGGGGACCATTTGCACGCTTGGATCGGATGAGGTTACACGTCCAGTGGCAGTGAATGTTGAAACGACACTATACAAGCGGTTCATTTTTAAGTGACCGTCGTATTGTTTCATCTTTATCATTGGCAAAACAATCTATGGATAAAAAATGAGTTCCACTCAGCAGACAAGCTCTAAAAATCTAAATTCATAGTTTACAAATTTAGTTAAGTAGGCTACTGTGTACACACTTTGTGCAGAGAATTGTTGATCTGTCGCCATTCTACTATTATTCCAGGAAGATCGTGGTCCATCTTTTGCAAAGCTGCCTTGTTCGTGCGGGAAGTCGCTAGTGGACGGCTTCTAGACCTCAGCCGTTTTAACATGTTTTTTGTCGACCCTCTAATCATCTTCTCCTTCAATGGCAGTGGGAATTGTCCCTCGTCAGTGTTGGGTATCACAGCTGTGGTAGATAGTTTTAATTCGGAGTACAGAACCTGTCGATCAATAACGTGAAATTACTGTAATGACAACATGCTCTTTTATATTTTTCAAGAAATTATTTGCAATTTGGTCAGTATGAACTCCTGAGTACCTTAGCCACATCTTTGGGCGAATCCAAGGAGAACTCGTGTCCAGCTAGCATAAATGCCCAGGTCTCCAATTCAGTAAGTGTGGTCTCCAAAAGTTCTTTAATCTGTTCAAGGTTTTTGCAACAGATACCAATTCCATTCAATTCCATTTTTACCAGTGGCAACAAAGATGGCATTTCAATTTCTTTGGAAAGAGGAAAACTTTTATTAAGTCTACAGTTTTGGTAAATCAAAAAGTTATTGCAATTTAGTGATTATGTTTGGCTAACCATTGAATGCATTAATTAGGCCGGCATTTTGCAATTTATCCAGGAGACTATCCATTAAGCCAAACGCTAGAAATGCTTCAGTTGAAGCACGGAGTTGAGCGCTTGTGCCATCACGGACGTTCAGCGCTAAGCTCCCTGGGCGAAGTTTGTCAAAATCTGATGCAATGGAAGGCTTATTGTCAGTAACTTTCTAGCTATTATGGAACATAAGATTAAATCCTTCAAAAAAAACCAACTCACCTTGCAAAAGAACAAGGAATTGAGGAGCATATGTTTGTACTATTTGATGCATAGATATTTTTTCAACTTCTGGATCTAATAACCAACTGGCTACTTTAGGATCCTGTCCGATAAAATTTAATGGTAGCAGCCCGATGATGTAATACAATGCTCTAATATTGAAATAAGAAAAATATTATATTTAGAATAATATTGAAAGGAACTCTGAATTTTTAGAAAATTCTCAAGCTTCCTCATATTTTCATTCCCCAGTGCAATTTCTTTAAATTAGTTCACACATTATTTTAGTAGTCAAGTGTTACTTTATCTACTTTACATACTTATATTGTTCCTTCAAATCATAGGCAATGATTGTTGAATGTGAATTAGGATGGTTAAATCTCTTTAACAAAAACTTGGACAACAAAGAATTTCCAACAGACTTATCTGGAAATATAAAATTCATTAAATGCTGATATCATAAACGTAACAAATAAAATAAAAGTTTTTTACCAATAGAAATCATAGTTGAAAAATCGATATAATACGTTGTATAGACATCCCAGCATACTGCCATCCCAACAATCAAAATTTCTTCATCATAGGCACGGACAACGGGCAGTTTAGGAAGAATCATATCGGATTTCGGTAAAATCCCTTTATCTTTAATGATGATAGATACATGTTAGAAAAACAAAGTGATGATGCTTCTTTTAGTAGGTCTATAAATAGGGAGCATTAGAATATTACATAAGACAATTTTGGCATTTGTTATACTTTCCATCCACACTTACATAATGCTACCATAACGTAAAACCAATGGTGAATAACAGTTAGACACACCACCACCCGCCAAGAACTACATAATGTAATATTTTAATGCCCCACACAGTGTTACTGAATCTACCTTTAAGAATGGCATGACCAATTATGCTGGAAGGAGGACTCTCTTGAGCAGATTTCTCACCAGCAAATGCAAACGCAAATCTGGATTTTGAAGCCCACATTTGGGTGAAATTATCCAATTCGGCTTCGTTCACTGCACTAATTACGACAATTTTCACAGTGTTTGAAATTGGTTGCAAAACTGACTCCTTTGCTGGAGCATGAAATTGATTTCCCAAAACTTCTATGTTGTCTTCCAAAATTCTGCGGGCAACATCTTGCTTGGAAACTTTGCTTCGACCAACTTTTTCAGTTTGCTTGAAACATGACTTATTATCATCTGGTGATTCCGAAACGTCACGTCTGGATTTTTCGACCATTTTCCACTTTATTCTCCCTAAAACCTTACTAGGCGGAGTCGGCGGTATGCATTCCGATGTTTCCACTTCTGCATTTTCCGCTGGTTTGATGGCATTTTCTTTAATACTACCATCGCTTATATCAATGATAGATTGAGGAATCACTCGATTTGAGAATAGATCAACACTTTCGTAGATGACAGAGAAATCCAATTCGCTCGTTTCAACAGACCCCCCATTGGAAGAGTTCTGTAAGTCTTCTTCGTCTAACGTTTTGCAATTGGAATTGCCAAAAAGTTCCTCACTGAATCCATCTTGGTCATCGACCATTGCGGCACTTTCCCCGATATTGGCAACAAACTTCTTTTTATCTGCCTCAATGATGTTAATGTTGTTACAGATTAGCTCGCCGTCTAATCCATCAAGAAGAAATACGGAATCATCGACAAAATAATCAGTAAAATTATTAGATTCTGATAAAGCTGCAATATGCAATTGAGCTTTTCGAGATTTACTTGGCCCACATGTTTCATCCTTTAACAGAGAACAGTTAGGTATAGGAGCGATTTCTGGCTCGTTATGCTGAGGGATGTTTTCATATTCTTCATCAGAGACGGATATATTGCTTGGCGTACGATCACTATCATCAGATGAGGCACTGAGATGAAGGGATTTTGTTTCAAAATGTGTGCTATTCAGGAGGTAAGACCGTTCTTCATTATTTACAGCATCAATGCTTTCATCAAAAAGTAAAGAGTTGGCGATTGGAAACTGTGACAGATTATCAGTCAATGTGGTGTTTCCCACTGGCCGATTATCCAAATTTTGTGAAATTAATGGCAAATTCGTTTCAATTGGACCGCCACTTGAATTTTGGCATGAAATTTCATTGATGATATTCGATGCATTTTCAATAGTTTTCTTCTTTTTTAATGGTTTGCGCATGTCAGGGCTTGTCATCGGTGAATTGTTTTTATCTAATAACTCAGTTCGACTGTGTTTTGATGAAAGAATTTTTTTTGGCTTCACGGAGATTTCAGAAATAGGTGCGTGCTCAATACCAAACGATTCCAGCAGAGTTTCTCTCAACTCTTCTTTAGTGTCACACATTTTGCTATCCTCATTTTCAAATAGACTTGAACTTTGATTAATAATCTTGCTCTTGGCAATTATTGGCTCAATAATTTGTTGACACTCAATGTCTGAAGTGCTTGATTCTTTACCCCATTCAATTTTATTAGCGCCAAGATCCTGCCTGAGGATTTCTCGCGCTTCCTCAATGATTATTTGGGCAGCCGTATGCTCGCTAATGCCTTTTTTTCCGGGCAACCATACCGTGCTGCTCAGCCACCGTTGTACGGCTTCTTTTGCAGTTTCGCCTTCTTTCACTTTTGTACTTTCAAACGGACCCAAGTTTCTTAGTGCATTCGTCACATTCAACACAGTCGCATTTGCTAATGCAGCCACCGTTTTGTATCCAGCATTGTACAACTTTCGAGATATCAATCCATTCAGACAAGAAATTCGTACCAGATCACATAATTCTTGCTGAATGCCAAAATGGAGCCGATTTTGAAAGTGAGCTAGTAACAACTCAATGTTGATCCAGCCAAGTTTATGGCAGAACACGGTAACCATTCCTGCGAATGTGCCGGCAGCTTGTTGCAAGGATTGAAGCATGCCACGATTGCAGCCATATTTATTAGCCACCTCGGATAGAGGTATTTCATTGACTAGCTCGTGCAGGGCAAGGGCTGTGTAGAAACGGAGGTGAATACCCAGTTGGCGAATTTGTTTTGGATCAGAGGAAAATCCTGCACCCTGTCGACTGGCTCGCATTAAAAATCTCTCATCCACGCCAACACATTCTCCAACCCTTTTATAGCCAGATGAGAGGCCTTCCCAAATTTGCCAAAACTGGTGCCAATTTAAATTTGACCACTGATCACTCACATAAATAGGAGTAACCAGGTATATCACATGCAATTCATTTTCTAAGACAAAACAACACCTGGCTCGTTCCAAATCTTGAAAAACTATTAGACCCTCATCCGGTGACAATGCAGAAGCCAAAACTGCCCGTCCTAAAGGAGTTGCGACATAAGGTTGCTCCTGCACAAGTCCATCACCCACATTACTTGAGCCATTTCTGTCCTCAACTTGCAGTCTGATAAACTCATTTTCTGATAAAAATTTTAGACACTGTTCAATTGAAGATTTTTCCACATCGAGCCTGTTTTCGTTAAGTGAAGAAGCGAGCATGGTGCAGTCAAAGTAACAGCCAACATCCGACGAAGTATTGGCAACTCCGCCGACAATAATCTCTAAAATGGCTCTCTTCAAGCTTGAAGAAGGTTTGCTTTCTCCATTAGCTTTCATCAGGCAACTGCTGACTGGTGGAAGCTGAGATTGCAGCAAAGTGCGGGCTTTATTTCTTTCATTTTCTGTACATATAAGAATGCTTTCCCCTTCATTATCAAGACCTTTACGACCAGCTCTGCCAATCATTTGCTTGTAAGCTAGCACCCCAAGTGATTCGCCACGATGAAAGGTGGGCGTCCGAATGATGACGCGACGAGCAGGTAAATTGACTCCCGAGGACAGTGTAGAAGTGGCAGTCATTACCTTGATGGTGCCTCGGCGGAACGCTGCTTCGATGATTTCCCTTTCATCGAACGTCAATCCAGCATGATGAAAAGCGACACCAAAAGCGACCGTTTTAGCCAATAATTTGTCCAGTCCCGCTGGACTACGTCGAAGATGGGCCAAAGTTTCACCCAACTTTTCTGCATTCAGATTTTCCCGTAATTTATTACGCATATTCACAAATTCTTCACTAGTCTGTAGGAAATTGTCTTTCCCCATATCGAAAATCCCACGAGCGATAGCTTCTGCCAGCTTTTCACACCACGCTTTCGTTGGGCAAAATACTAAAACACCGTGACCATCGCAAACAGTTTCAAGGCATAATTGAATTACGTGGTCTTGGTCGTCTTTGACAGAAATACTTTTTGGTAATTGCCGAATAATTTTCATGGTTGTGGCACAGTAAAGGGTTGAGCCAATTTTCAAGCACTCTGTAAGAGGCACTGGTCGAAACTGAGAGCAGAATAAAGCTGCCCTTAGCCATCGAGCGAGAAGCCCTAAATTCGGAAGTGTGGCGCTCATCCCAATAATTTGAATGGCGCATGACAAACTTTCTGACCCGTCAGACTGTTTGGCGCTTTTACTTTGAATGTACTGAACTTTAGTTAGCAGAAGCTCTAAAAGATAGCCACGATGGGAATCACCAACCATATGCAGCTCATCTACAACAACGATCCCAAGGGACTTCAACTCATTGTCTTCTATTAAACGATTCATTAGGCTGTTGGCTTTTTCGATGGTGCACACAGCAATATCGACGGCAGAGAATCCACCAGGAGGGGAATGATTTCCCATGAACCCATCCACGCGCACTCCTGCTTTTTTAAATAAATTTCTTAGATTGGTTATTTTTTCCTGAGTAACGGAGACAAAAGGTAAAATCATAATGGCTTTCTTTTTCCGTTCTAGAACACATTTGAGCATCAAAAGTTCGGCGACCAAGGTTTTGCCGGCACTTGTGGGCGCAGAGTATACCAAATTTCTTCCTAGAAGCACATTTTCCAAACTCAAACATTCGGCCTGCCACTCAAACATGCTCGTTACACCGCATTCTGCATACTTTTCACAGACTGATTCCGGAATGCCCCACGTCGACATTAATAAAGTGCTTTGACTAAGTTTTGACATACAAGTTGGCAGTGAAGAGTCTGCTGCAAACGTGAAACCTGCAGGAATGTCATGAGCGGTAGTCTCTGAGTGGTCTTGCGAAACGCCAACAGGCTTTTCGCTTTTTAACTTAGCATCTGGTAACGTCAATTGCTTGAAATGCACTGTGGGTGTTTGTTGCGATTTCATGCTTTTCTGCATGAGACGTAATGATTTTCTCCGAGTAGAATCTTCAATAATAGGAGTGCTCCGTTTATTTTCTTCACGTTGCCTTGCTCTATCAGATAATGTGGATCCGCCAGCATATCTCTCCTTCGGTTTGCAGTTATTAGTTTTTTCCAATTCGTCAAAGGATTTTTGTAAGCAGTCATCATTTAAATAATTATTAAATTCGCTATCCGACAAAAATACAAGTTTCTGCAAAAGAAAGCAAGGTTATTGTAATATGTAAATTATACACTTTCATTGTAATTGGAAACAAGTGCAGTCAGTTATCTAATTCAAGCCTTATACATTAAACATGTATGGATTTTGGTACCTCAATTTTCTGGAAAAGAATTCAATCAATAACTTAACAAACAGCAAATGCTGAGATGCAGACAATGTGGCGTGGAATTTGAACTACATGAGTTAAGATATTACTTAAATGTTAAATTTTTCCTAGACATTTACAAATCGGTTGTATTATTGAATATTTAGATGGGCTTAACGTTTACAGCAATTTAGCACACTAATGGTTATTTTATAAAAAGCACAAAAGGTTCTTTAAAATTTTAAATGTACCTCGGTTTTATCATTTAAATTACCTTAGACCGTATAACGTCACTGTGATATGCTGTTTAATTTGTCATTTAAAAATATTCTTTTGATTTTTAAAATATTGAACTACATGTACAATGTATGTTAAAACAGACCCTTAAATATATAGGTTACAAACCTGTTTTAAGTTTTTGAACAGAAGTAAAAGACAAAATAAAAAGACCAGATTCCAAATGAAGCAATCTGGGAACGTAGTTCATTTAAGGTTGGTTCGAACACCCGTCCAAGAAGTTGAAAACGGTTTATAACCTGTACATGCACCGAAGATTCTGGCACCAAATACAAACAAGCCAGGACTAGCTACCTGTTGGCCCAGGTGGTAAATTAAAATGTTGGGTCATGGCAGTTGAGTTGTCTAGTGGTCCAGTGGGCAAAATTTGAGTTGGACCAGGTAGGGTTTTGCATCCCAGCATCATGGGCCAGTTAGTAGGCCTACTGGCCTGAACACAAATTTCATTCTCTAATGCTCTTTAATTATAGAGGTATATGTTTTACAGATATATGTACCTTATGTGTTATCAATAAATTAATATCTTAAAATAAAACACATACAAACAAACATTATGAAACATAACATGGAAGGTGAAACTTTTCTCACTGATGTGACTAAACAAAACCCACACCACACTTTTTGCAGGCTCCGTTGAGAGCAAAGTTGATAAAAGCTTGGGGAAAATCAGTGAAATTTCAAAAAGGTAGATATTCTTGTTAGGAAATAATATTATTGCCAATATAATATCTGTATCAGAATAGTGGGAAGGTATCGGTATTAAGTTATTAACACGAGAAAATATCAAAATTTAAATGACAACATACGGTATAGCACCTTTGCATGTGCTTTGACATTGGATAAATGGTAAAACACGTGCAAAAGGGTAAGCAAAATTAAATGTGCGAGAAGGACTGTACATACCTCTTCATTGCTTTTAAAGGAGGGAAGAACACGTTTCGTTTGTTTCCAAGTGTCAGTTAACTTCCTCGATGAATTCATTATGTATTACATGTATATCAGTATTAGTCAGTGAACCATCATAATAAAATAAATTTATAAGAAAATAATTTAAAACAAAATTCGTGCCCCCATTCATTATTTTGGCTTCGACATTCTCAAACTTCGCGAGATGAATGAATAGCGCTCTCGCCTAGGCCTTTCACTAAGGGCAATTCATAAACTGTCTGATATGTAAATCATGGCAAATCTTAATCAAGTAGGAATGTCATAATTAAACCAAACCGGTAACAAATACCTGGTATTTTACCGGTTGCAGTTATATGTTTTCTTAGTTAATTGCGTTGCAATGTATACCCATTTAAAATAAATACATAACATCCTCAATGAACTGATGTAAGCCATGATAGAGCTCTTGTGTGTCAAGTAGTTGAACGTACTCCCAAGCAGCAGCTCCCGAGCATTCAGCAATCCATGGGATCCGCTGAAAAGAAAATATAATTACCCATTCATAAAGGTGTTGAGCAAAAATCTATTGCAAACTATGCCATACTGCAAAAGTTAAGGGATGATCCTAACCATGCAATTTCCCAAAATTGTACAACCATGTTCTGTCTAGCATTTTAAACAATTTTAAAATTTAAAATTTGAGCAGCAAAAAAATAACGTCATCAGGCAGAACTTGCTCATATGCAATACACACGATTATGCAGGCGCGCCTTTCATTTTGATTGGTCTATAACAGACTAGCTATCAGTTCTAGCCTATCAGACTATCGAGCGCCCTCCCAATTTTGAGGGCAATTTAAATTTTTGGCTAAATTGTAGCCCGAAATGGGAAATAACAAAACAAAATTCAACACGCTGCCTCATGACGTCTTTTACAGCCACACAACAATCTATTTTGTGTATTTACTTCATTTTTTTTAATAAATAGCTAGACAGCCCAATGAAAAAATTACTGGAGTTGACTGCACTCCAGATTGCAGTTTTTGCCATTGTTGGATTCTAACAGTTTTATGAAACACACTGCAGTAAAACTGCATTCCATAAAAAAATTT
Source organism: Proteroiulus fuscus (assembly GCA_034700285.1). Lineage (NCBI taxonomy): Eukaryota > Metazoa > Arthropoda > Diplopoda > Julida > Blaniulidae > Proteroiulus > Proteroiulus fuscus. The sequence goes on from JAQIXP010003876.1 coordinate 9,539, forward strand.
TTTTTTCAAAGCTGGCCGGGATTCAATTTTACTGCACTTGTGTGTCATAAAACTGTTAGAATCCAATAGTTTGGTAGAAATTTTACTGCAGTTTATAGGCTTATTGCAGAAAATATTGCAGTTCAGTGCAATATTATATACTGCTGTACTTTTTTCATTGGGAGAACATTGCTGATGTAAAAGTTTGGGAAATGCATTATGTCTCACTATATTAATATGTACATTGGTTAAAAAAAAAAAAAAAAAAGGTGTATTCAATTCAGTAACAATACTATGGATTTTATGCCCCCCTGTGGGCATTGAAGGAATCTGGGGGGGGGGAAGAAATGCTGGCCCCAGAGGAAATAGGGGGCATTGAGGAGCAAGAGTGGGCAATAAGATGATGCTAAACTATTTGTCACCCAAAAATGTTTTAATCAATCACATCTGTTTGACCATGCTGACACACATTGGCTCAATGCCAACTTTTCAAAATAAGAATATTTTTTGGCGCCCCATACCTAAAAACTCCATCTAAACTAATATTAAATTGTGAGTGTATAGCTGTGCCTGTAATTTTTTAATTTCTCCAAAATAATTATGTAGCCGTGCATGAAATATCAGAATTTTCGGTTTGCAAATTAAACTACTTGAAACTGAAATTATAAAGGTATTAAACAGAATTAATAAAAAACAAATTAAAAATGAACACTGGATTTCTCACTATTATTTGTAATTAATATTCATCAAATCAGTAAAATTAAAAATAATCACTAAAGGGAAGGATGAGCCTGGTGTTTTGCTACCAATTTGTTTATTTATTTTTTATTTTCATTAACAGAATCCTTAAATTTCCACGGTCAACTCATTGACTTTGCAGTCTTTTTTTTCTTCATTAGGGATAAGGCCTATATTTAATTTTAATAATTTGATTTATACTAATTAATAAACATAGTAAGAAATCTAGTGCATTTTGAGAAATTTTTTTTTACATGTACATCATATTTAAAAAAAAAATAGCTTCGCACATTGCATAGGCCTATAGCATTATTAACAGAATGGTTAAGATAAATGAGATTAACCACTTTAATAAAATTTATTTTAATAAATGAATAATTCCTCTTGTATAGGCTACACATGTTTACAATTTTATTAATTGGTTCAATCTGTGTATAGCCTTAATCTTGAAAAAATAACAATTATATATATAAAAAAAATACTTCCGTGATTAATATCTATACATGGGGCTGATAAATGCAATCACCTGATACTCATTGTAGTCAGTAATTGAAGTACATATTTGTTTGCAAAAAGTGGATTGGACCTTTCCCATAATAGCTTTCTCTAAGCGATATAGCTTTTACTGCTAGGCCTATTGGAGTTTAAGGTATAGTCATTACATTTACATTATAAATTTTTTTCAATTCTAAGAGCGCATACGAAAGCCTTTTATACATGTGCTTGTAAGGTATAATGTATAAATTTAGTTTTGTGAAATTTTTAGAAAACAATGAAATTCGTTATACTATCATGGACATTTTTGCTGGCAACATTAATCAATTGCGAAATGATGGATTTGGAATGGGATGCTTTCAAACAGAAATATGGTAGTAAATGTTTTTAAATTTCTTATATTATAGTTTAAAACCAACCTCACAATTATTACGGTATCACATAACTAATTTTGTGTCTTTTCCCCCTTCAAAATATTTTTTTTAAAAATAGACAGGCATTATCCTCCAATAGAAGATGAGTTTCGTCACCTAATATTCTTGGAGAACAAATCCAAAATCAGAGAAAGAAACGAACTTTATGAATTGGGATTGTTGTCATTTCAAATGGGAATTAACCAATTTGGTGACTTAGTAAGTGAAGTTTTCAAAACATGTGGATGGTAAGATGGGACATGATAGCAAGCAACCCACAAAATTGATCCTATTAGAAAAAAGTAAATAAAAATATGCTTCAATTTGATTTAAACAGACAACCGCAGAATTTAACACACTGATGAACGGCTTCCATCAACATGTTTCTTCAAATTGTAAGAATAACAAAAGAGCTTCCAAAAGACCAAATGATGTCCCAGACTCCATAGACTGGCGTGATTATGGCTACGTAACGGAAGTAAAAGACCAAGGTGAATGTGGGAGCTGTTATTCTTTCAGTGCTGTGAGTATTTTGCAAAAGTTAGAAATTTTCATTATCAAATTTATAAAAGTGAATTGGTACAAACATGGTGAACTTTATCAAAATCAGTGTTAACATGCAATCTATAAAGCTCAATCGTTCACTATCGCATAGGCCTGTCAATAAACTTTCTATGAACTATCTATTAATTTATTGCACTGTTCATCAGGGTTGGTGACCTTTACTACTTCAAGCTTAATTGCCAAATTATTTAAAAACAACCTTATTTGTGCACAAGCTTGCTAGTAGTTTTAGATTCAATCTGTCTTTCTTAAAGTGTTTTTTTCTTAGATTGTTAGCTAGAAATTTCGCATAGTTAAACAGTCGGTATACATTATGAAATGCATTTTGACACGTTTTTTTTTACCATACACGTAGGCGCGCACCCATTTACTAAGGGATAAATAAAAATCTTGGCATTTAAAAAAAATCACAAAAATTAAGATAAATTAAGATAAAAAAAGATAAAATGATCCGAATACCTGGGTTTGGTTGCCTTAATAGACGCCATGTTTATTGCTCAATTGTGGCGCCTTCTATTGAAATGAAGGCGCGAGCTCACGTGAGGCCATAGACGTACATGTGCTAGGGGGCACCACAATTGTAAAAAGCATGCCGAA
>JAQIXP010003877.1:0-12323 GCA_034700285.1 Proteroiulus fuscus
GATTGTGAAAAGCCCGAGAATGAAGATCATCAAAAACAATAATGAAACGGTAAGAAAAATAATTAGTTTGAAGCCTCGTATAACTAATGCTTTGTACAAAAAAAGCTACCGTTTGTTGCATGTAAATTTCATGCAACAGATATTAAAAAAAAAAATAAAATTGAAATTTGAGCAAATTTTCAGAATTTTTGGGTGCGAACTTTTAAATAAATTTGGTGACCTTCATCCCAATTGAAAGGCTTATTTCTTATTTTTGTTTTTGTTTGCAATAAGAAAAAAATAAAATAGAGATAATTATTACTAAGGCAATAGGCTTGGGAGTGAAGGGTTAGGCTATCTTTTTGAGTTAGGTTTCAAAAGCATTTAATGCAAGGATATCTTTTCTTCAGGCTTTGGGAATACAAAAAATAAAATTTAAAATGATTTTAAGGCCCAATTTATCAAAGGGTTGGGGCCCTAAACATCAATTTAAATATAGGAAACAAAAGCATATGGGTTAGGTTAGCTTTTGCTTAGGCATTGAATAGCATTTGTTGCAAGGTTGTTTAATTTATAAAGTCTTGGACAAAACTAAACTGTAATGGAATTTAAGGCCCAATTATTTAAAAGAGTTCGGGAGCCCTAAAACTAAAATTAAAATATGGGAAACAAAAGTTTAAGGGTTTAGGCCTTGAGTTTCTAGTACCATTTTGTGAACATAAAATGCAAACAAAAATGCTACAAACAAATAATTCAAAATAAAAACCCTCCAATTTAGTTAGATGCAGAATGGCTACAGTCACATAGGACCAATTTGCATGTTAAAAAACCTTGGGTTTGAGGCCTATTAAGATAGGTTTAATATACGGAAAGTTTGCAGAAAATTTCATTCCAATTTTGTTAAAGCCAAAAGAAGAGTCTCAGACTGAGACTTTTAAATCTTGTGCTGTTAGCAAACTTGGAATCAACAAGTTTTAAATTTTCTGATTTGTTTAAATATTGATATTATGCTGAAGTTTTCATTGAATACTGATAACTACATTTTCAACACAAACTGAATTTTTGTAAATGAAAACGTATTACAAACTGATTTTTGCTAGTGAAAAACGTTGCCACAAACTGAATTTCGCAAGTGAAAAACGTTGTCACAAACTGAATTTTGCAAGTGAAAAACGTTGCCACAAAATGAATTTTACAAGTGAAAAACGTTGCTACAGACTGAATTTTGCAAGTGAAAAACGTTGCCACAGACTGAATTTTGCAAGTGAAAAACGTTGCCACAGACTGAATTTTGCAAGTGAAAAACGTTGCCACCGACTGAATTTTGCAAGTGAAAAACGTTGCCACAGACTGAATTTTGCTAGTTAAAAACGTTGCCACAAACTGAATTTTGCAAGTGAAAAACGTTGCCACAGACTGAATTTTGCAAGTGAAAAACGTTGCCACAGACTGAATTTTGCAAGTGAAAAACGTTGCCAACTGATTTCTGCAAGTGAAAACTTTGCCACAAACTGAATTCTGCAAGTGAAAACGTTGCTACAAACAGAATTCTGCAAGTTAAAAGGTTGTCAAAAATTATTTTCTTCAAGTGAAAAATATTGCTACAAAACTGTTTCTAGTGGTTGAAATCAGTTTCAAAGAAGTTTTCTCTACAACTGAATAACAAACAAAAAAATCATTAAAAGGACTTTGCAGAAAAATTATAGAATCATCGCAAGATCTAGAAAAATAAAGATAGGTTTCAAGACAATATATATATAAATATATATATATATATATATATATAATAAATACATTTTTAAATAAGATAGGAATATTGACAGGTGTATTGATATATTACTCAAATACACGAAAATTACCTATAAAATTTCTCTTTAAAATTTAGCCTAAAATTGTCGTAAATATATACAATTCTGCTGTATTAATAATTAATATACTACCTATCCAATACATTTCTTAATTTTGCACTAGGCCTACTTATAAATTTTCTCTATATATTTTCTTATTGCTGCAACATACTGTGTTTACTGTGTTGCTTAAATTGCTGCATATCAAAAATTGCTCTTTTTGAATATTTTTTTTGATCAAAATATTGATACAAACAATTTCCTTTTCACTTCCCCATTTTGTTTCAATTGTTTAAATTTTATAATCACCTAGTTTAGTTTTATTATATACAAATTTTAATTGTTAATAATTTCTAAGCACATATATAGTAACATAATAGTCTACTTTTTAATTTTAAAAGAATTTTTTTCATATTGGGCTTGTTTTAAAACACATTAGTCAGGTTTTGCTGCAAATAATTTTTTGAATTTTCAATAGATTTTACTGAGTTTTCCCCGAATTTCACAACTATGTTTTACTTAAAATACAACCATTTGTTACAAATAAACAATTTTTTTTATCTTAATTATATATTCAATATTCAGTCAGATATTTCAATATAGAATATTTTACACTGCCATTTATGCTTCAAAATGATAAGTTTAAGTTTGTATTTTATTTAACCCTTTTTTTTTTTTAATATTGATTGAATATGTATTTCCTTTTAATGGTGTCTATGGTGGGAAATAAAAACTGAAAAATTCTTCAAATTACTGTTTGCTGAATAATTAATTAATAAAAAAGATTAAATTTAAAGGCTTTAATCAAATAAGACTAAAAGAACCTGCACAATTCATATGCTATTCTTACTTTCATTGGACCCAAGAAACAAGCATATAACACGTTAGATTTCCAACATGGCACTGTAGTTAATTGTTATCAAGCTAGAGGGGACCTGGGTGTATGTGTCGCACAAAATGGAGGATTGCAGGGGATTTTATTTTGCATCAAATCGCTATCTTAAGCTGCTCTTATTTTATATAGGTACACTTTTAAATAATATAATACCTTTTTTAATATAACGTTAGTGGGCTCATTCATTTAAAAAATACTTGTCATGAAGTGAAACTTCCCCTTTAATCAAATGCAGCCTATGCTATGCACCCTCTAAATTACAGTATAATAAGAAAAGTAAGCCAAATGTGTTTTTTAGCCACTAACACATTCAATTGTCACAATTTTTGTGCCTAATTCACATAAATTACATACAGGGATGCCCATTGGCACAGGTCTGATCAGGCGGAAACAATGGCATGGGGATCAAAATGCCAGAAAAGGTGAAAATTGGTGGCCTTTTCCTCATAGCACCAAAGCAATGCACGACTGCCAACTTTTGATAAATGCATGGGTAAAATCTCACTATGTTAACCAGATTGTAGGCCCAATGCAGCAATAAATATTCAAAATGCATTTACAATATTATTAATAAGGTCATGATATTCTGCAGAAAGAAAATTTTTCAATTGAAGTGATGAATTTTGGCAGGAAGTGCATTCAGAATTAATGTGACGAATTTCACCACAAAACGCAATGTAGAATTAATGTGACGAATTTCACCACAAAATGCAGTGTAGAATTAAAGTTACAAATTAAAAAAACATTACGAATTTCAGCATACAAAATTTTCAGATCTAAGTTGATGCATTACTACAGAAAGAAAATTTCAGATTTAAGGAATTGCAATTCTGCACAAGTGCAATTAACATTTGGTGACAAATTTTTGCAGAAGTGCAATTCACAAATAACAAGACCAATTTCTGCAAGAAATACATGAATTTAGGGAAATAATGTTTGCAGAAAATGCATTTTGGATTAAACTTCATAAATTTCTTCAGGTAATGAATTTCTGCAGAAAGAACATTTTAGATTAACGGTGATGAATTTCTGCAGAAAGAACATTTTAGATTTATGGTGACGAATTTCTACAAATATAAATTTTCAGGTTTACATTGACAAATTTCTAGAGAAGGAACATTTCAGATTTTAAGTGATACATTTCTGCAGAAAAACATTTGAAATTTAAGGTGATCAAATTCTGCAGAAAGAACATTTTAGATTTTTAATTGATGAATTTCTGCAGAAAAACATTTTAGATTTAAGGTGATAAATTTCTGCAGAAAAAACAGTTTATATTTAATTTTAAAAAAAATTCTGCAAAAAAATTCATTTCATAATTTCTACAGAAAAAAAAATTTAGAAGTATGGTGATGATTTCTACTAAATGTGCTTTCAATAATTATGTTTTCAAATTTCTGTACATTGAATTAAAAAATATGAAGACTAATAATTTCTGCAAAAAAAAATATATGAATCAAATTTATGAATTATCGCAGAAAATGCATTTCGAGATTTCTACAGAAAAACCATATCACAACAATGCGTAAAATTTATGAGGGAAAAACATAACTTAAGGCCATGAATGTTTGCAGCAAAAGCATTTCACAATTGCTGCAACCAATTTTTTCCCATAAAATATGTGAAAAATGCCATTTAGAAAGTGCAGTTGAAAATGTAGGTAAGGAATTTCTGCACACGAAACATTAATTAATATGATAAATGTTTATAGAAAATTCATTTCAGAATTTCTTCAGAAATTCAGAAGTAAGGGGACAAATTTCTGTAGAAAATGCATTCTAGAATTATATACCATGGGGTGAGGTTATCTCCATTGTTCTTTGGTATGGGTATTCTTAATAATTCCTTCAGAGAAGTCAGATACACAAACAATAGGAAAAAATACCTTTGAACCCAATTAGCTCTTTCTAAAAATTGTAAAAATGACGCAACTTTTAATTTATCAGCAGCAAAATCAAAGAAAAAATGGATGAAACCCAATCTTAAATTTTCAAATAAAACCCAAACTAATGACAATTTTAAAATAAATTTTAATTTCATTTAATTTTAACTAATGATGTTTTATGTAGAATTGATCAAAATATCCCACGGTATATGACATATATTCACTCGTTTGAGGGTATTCACCATTCCTTGGCCATTTTTACTTTGACCTCGCTACGCTCGGTCAAAGTCAAAATGGCCGCAGAGTGAATATTTGGCACCATACTCTCAAACGAGTGAATATGTATACATATTTGCAAATTCATGCACAAATAGCATTTCAGAAGAGGAAGACTTTTTGCAGAAAAAATATGCAGTTTTCAGAAGAGGAAGACTTTTTGCAGAAAAAATATGCAGTTTTCAGAAGAGGAAGACTTTTTGCAGAATAAATATGCAGTTTTCGGAAGATGCACTTAAGGGTCCGTTGGAGCAAAGGCCAGTTAAGAATCTGGCACGCTTAAAGGCAGCACAAACATGGGAAGTTTATGGGATGCCGCGTATTACAGCATTTTCAATAGGCAAAAAACCATGGAGGAAGGGAAAAACAAACAAAACAATATGAAAGGGGGAAAAGTCAAGGACAGTTTGTCTCTGTCTCGCGCATCTCTTTTTTGGACAAGTTCCATTGTATGGGGGGAGGGGGGGCAAAAGGATTCTATTATGCTGCTAAAATGAATGGAAAATTTTTGTTTGAGATTTTGAAAAGATACATGCGCGGCTGTGCTTAGCAGACAATTGTGACGTCACCCATGTTATTTTCCCTATGCCACCTGCCCTCAAGCATTGGCGGCTTTGCATGCAAGTCTATGAGAAAACTCCGCCATTGCTTGAGGGTAAACGTCATTAGTGACATCAGCAGCACCAGGTCTTGTTCATGAGGCCTTTTTTGAAAAAAAACGTTTTTTTTGCAAAAACAACGTTTTATTGAAAAAATAATCGATTTTCTGAACAAACGTTTTTTTGTAAACGAACAATACAATTTTTTTTAAAAGAAACTACCATTTTTTTTAAAAAAACAACGTTATTCTGTGAAAAACAACGTTATTCTGTGAAAAACAACGTTGTTTTTGTAAATAAACAATATCATTTTTTTGATATTTTTGAAAAAACGTTGTTTTTTTTTGGAAAAAAACATTTTTTTTTAAAAAAACAACGTTATTATGTAACAGACAACGTTTTTCTTCAAAACCAACATTTTTCTGAAAAAATGTTTTATTGTAAATAATTCGATTTTCTGAAAAAAAGGTAGATTTTTTGAAAAAATGTTTTTTTTTGTGAATAAACCATACCGTTTTTTTTAAAATAACATACTACCATTTTATTTGAAAAAAACAATACCATTTATTTTGAAAAAGACAATACCATTTTTCTTAAAAACAACTTTTGTTTGAAAATAAGAAAACGTTTTTTTGAAAAAGCAATTCCATTTTTTTAGAAAAAAACATTAGCCTACGCATTTTAAAAAAAAAAACAATTTTTTTTTCTGAATTTTATCCAAAAATTCACGATATTTTTGTCAAAATTCGAATTTATTCCCCAAAAATGTTTTTCCCCCCAAATATTTGATGTTTTTTTTTCAAAATTTATATTTTTTTCACAAAAATGTGCGATAGGCCTATTTTTTTTCCAATAACTTTTAATATACATATTCAAAAAATCGTCATATTTTAAAAATAAATGTGTCATAATTTTTCAAAAAAAACCGTCATGTTGTTTTTTTAAAAAATATTTTTTTAAAAAAATTGTAAAGAATTTTGTCGTTTTTTTCAAAAAAAAACGTTGTTTTTTAAAAAAACCGTCACGTTTTTCAAAAAAATCGTAAAAAATATTGTCATGTTTTTCAAGAAAAAACCGTCGTTTTTTTAAAAAAAAAAGTTTTTTCACAAGAAACCGTCATGTTTTTTTTACAAAAAAATCTCATATTTTTCCAAACCAGGCATATTTCTCATGCCAGGTTGCGATACTAACTAGCTCTATAATTTGTATGTCATTGTTATATGAACTAAATGCTGATACATTCGATGCCCTAATCAAAGTATAGCTATTAATTATATGCTCACTTTTTTGCTTTTCAGATCAAAAGACCCACACATGCCAAAGTGGCCAATGATAGTGTCTCTCTATCATCAACATAATCATAGACTCAGATGTGCTGATGCCCTCAAGTACAGAGACATCTCACCATGCATCAGAGAAAAGTTTGAAACCTTATAGAAAAATGGACATTCACATGCTTCAGCCTTAGAATTGCACAAATATGATTTGCACATCGAACATGGATCACAGTATTTTGAAATTTCTTGCGATCGATTTCACTGCCCTGATAAATGATGGTGCCATCAGTAAGTTGTACGAGCTTGGTTTTGGATTCATTATTATTATTAATTTTTAATTTCCACTGATTATACAACTCCAGCAGTGTTTTACTTTGTAATAGTTTACGCTTTTCAGCTGCTTTTTTTTGCATGACACGTACAAATTAAACTAAGGCAAAAGTTTACATTTCTTTCATGCATGCTATGCATTTAAGCTGGAAAATTTATGGTTTCTGACATGCAAAATCAATTGATCTAAAGTGTGAATAAAAATTTGCTTTGGTTTTTAATATATAATTAATATTTATATGCATTTCTATTTCAGCCTGTATTGTCAGATTTTTAACAAAGAATATGGTGATCCAAAGGAAGGAATTTGACAAAACTTGATGAACAAGATCGAGGAGGTGAACAACAACCAACAATCAACCATCATAAGCTTGTGTGAGCACAATGAACAGACGATCGTCTCAATCTGCACCTCACTTATCAAACGTGTGCACAAATTACTTCCGCAGTGGAGAGTTAGTATTTATGGATGCATCTGGAGGTCTTGATCGCTACAACAACAGGGTTTTCATTTTGTTGACTCATTCTTGTGCTGGAGGACTTCCATTCGGTTTGTTTATATCAACTTCTGAGTCTACTGCTGCAATCTCAAAAGGCCTTGAAATGTTGTGTGATTTGATCGGAGCTGAAGGTTTTTTTGGGCGTGGTACCAGAGGCCCAAAAGTTATGATGACCGATGATTCTGCGGCGGAACAAAGTGCCATTTTTGCTTGTTTTCCATAAACGACACAATTGCTTTGCACATTCCACATTCTTCAGGCCATGTGGAGATGGTTGTGGGATTCTAGGAATGGAATTCGCCTTAATGACAAAGCAGCATTGTTGTACCTGTTGAAAGCAATGATATTTGCTGAAACTGATCAAGATTTGCAAAGTACATACAAAGTTGCCCAAAAGGATGAAACTGCAGAAAAGTATCCTCAGTTTCTCAAGCATTTGGATGAAAAATGGAAGAAGCGTAATCTTTAGTCCATTGCATTAAGGTCAGACTTACCAGTTCGTGACAACAACACTAATAACATAGCCGAAGCTGCCATATGAGTTCTGAAAGACAAGCTTTTCTCTCGTCTAAAAGCGTACAACATTATTCAACTAATTGACTTCCTTATTACGCGGTCAGAACTCTATTACGAGCGGCGACTTCTGGATGTTGCATTGAATCGACTTGACTGCTCTATTCGACCGAGATATCTTCCTTCTTCGAAAGAAATGTGAATCTCTTGAAGCCAAACAGTTAACATATGAAACTTTCAAAGTGCGCAATAAGGAGAATGCCAAGTTGTTTAAAAAATGCATTTCACTAATTCCACTGAATTTTAAAATTGGGTTATATTGTGAAATTATTAATTATGCATTTAACCATATTAATTATGCATTTAACCAAATGTGTTCATTACAGAGTGGCTTTCTCAACTTGAGCAACAAAGGGATAATGTCCTTGATGATACTCATAAATTGAATAGAGAAAATATTAAAGTAAGTAGCTAAATCATAATTTATCGTATTTTACACTTGACGTATATACAGATCTGCTTAAATGATTCTGCAAAAAGTATTCTGAACCATTTCTGCAAAACACAAGCTACATTTATATAAATGAAGTGCAAGGATATTCTGGCAGAAAAATTTCTGCAGGCTTATTTTTGCATGAATGACTTAAAAATCCATCAATCGCGTAGAATGATTTCTGCATTAAGTTTACTGGAAATAATTCATGCAAAAAGCTAAAGGATATATAGTTTCTACTTAAGTTTTAAACTCAATCATTCATACCTTTACATTTACATATGGGTAGTTAAAAATATGTAAATAATATTGAAAGATGCATGTTTGCAGAAATCGTTTCGCTGGTTATGTGAACTATCAAAAGAAACCATAGCTTGTTGCACCATAAGTGTTAAGTCATTTCTTTATCCTTTATGGATGGTTGGCCCATTAAATTGTTCAATGACCAGATGTTATCCAACCTTATATTATCAGACGTTATACAATCTCATGTTACGAGAACATTGTGCAATCATCTTTATAAGTATATATAGCATGCTTGCCTAAAACTTCTTTGATCTACTCCTTTTGGTATAGTGGTGTTAAACTGTGAGAGTTTAACTCTTAGTAACCTTGTTTGTAAACCAAAACGTTGTTTTCAAATATATGAATAAATCTCCAAGTAAATTTAATATTGTGTCTTTATTCACTTAACAAATGGTTTTGTACAATAAGTGTCTCAACTCAACCTGTTCTTAGGAATTTCATCTGAAATGAGTACATCTTCTCAGCTATAAAAAGTCATTCATCTGAACTGCAAATGTAAAATGTAAATTTTTTTTATTTCTTTTGATAAGTATTTAATACCAGTAATTGTGCATAGCTTAGGCTACATTTAATTAAGTAACTTCAATCACTTCAATTTGTCACCCTTACTCCTTGGATTAATACACAAGAAATTGGCAGTCGTTGTAAATAGCAAACATGTTTTTGTCCTGTAAAACATACAGTAAACATGTGAGCACATGAAACCAAGATGGACTTAATAGCATTGCAGATATTGGTTACACCCTTATGCAAACTCATTATATAAAGGAACAACACTGATATAATGCAAGAATTTCTTTTATTCACTACAAGATGATGATCAATGCAGAAAAAATATGTGGGAAATGGTATTGAAAAATGACTTCTTGGTTTTCACTATTTGTTGCTATAGTTTGCCATGGGTGCATTAATGGGCCATTTATAGGTTTCTGAAGATTTTATATATTCTCCCAAACGTGGCAGAGACTGTTAAAATATAAACAAGTAAAATAAATTAGCATGTTTTTGACAATTTTTGAACTTTCTTAGTAAGTGATTGTAATATTACAATAATATTATCAAAACTAAATTTAGAGCAAATATGCAGGTTTTTTAGTTTACATGTAAATTATTTAATCAAACAAACTTTACCTCCATTCTTGCATTAAAATCCAAGAGATTTTTAAATGTCTTTAAGCAATCGGGATTTAGCACCTGTTGTTGTGACATATATTCATAAGCAATAAAGTCAACAAAGGTTATCTAAACATAAAAAAGCATAAAAATTCATTGAATTACACTTTCTATACAGATTTCAAAATTCATAAATAATGCTAATTGGTCAATGATTTATTTACCGTGTCTCCCGCAAAATATTTTCTTTTTGCCAAAAATTCAGAAATCTGCTTCATTACATCTGGCATTTTGGAAATATACTCATCCTTGCATTTGTTCTGTTAAGATACAAAGAAATATAAAAATAAGGATGGGCACATTCAATGGTTTTCCAGATCAGTATGAATTGATTAAAGTATGAAAATAAGAATGTCAATTTTAAAGTTATCTATAATGCATTACTCAGAAATATTAAATATTAACAAAACCCAGATTTTTAAAGCTATTTTGAGATATTCCCAGACTCCGTGACAGAACTCATTTTCCTTTACTTTTCCTTTAAAGTTTTTTCAAAGACTTTCAATGACAATATTCTTCCACACTGACAGGATGCACCCAGATTATGTATGATGCATTAATTATGAAATCATCAAATTGATCAGGAATTTATTGTGAATTAGAATTATTTTAGTGTTCCAGGATGATAACACCAAAAGCACTTAACATGATACTTATTGTTGAATAACGTAAAATTGTAATGATGTCAAAGTGTTGACCAATTATGAGTATCTACAAGCTATTTTTATATTTTTCCCCAAAATTTCTAGTGTGTAAAGGCGCTGGTTAACAGCTAGTATAAAATAAATGAGAATGAAACTGCCCACTAACTAACATGTGGAAGCACCACTTCTAAACCCTAATTCACAAGAAACTGATAATACTTTTAAAATGAGCAAGGACCAAATATATTTTTTGGGTTTTAGTTGGCATCATCAGTGGATTCTTTAGTTCAGCAACAAATTTAGCACAGTGCTACCCATCTGCTAGAATGCTTATAATCTAAAGTGAATCCTAGTGCATATAAAGTAATCCTGGTGCTTAGTCTGCTTAGTAGTAGTAAAGATCGAGGAATTTTATGGGGTTCACATCTAGCAAAATGTTAGCAAACACTCAGCACCAAATAAGTGCACAAGCCCTTTTTCACCTATTTTGTTAGAAGCACAACTGCAAGCAGCATTCAAACAGTGACAAAAAGAACACTTTTGCTAAATATTGTGCTTGATTGCTAACACACTGCTAAACAAAAGAATCTGCTGCATATGTTAAACTGACATTTGCTTCTTTTGACATTGTTGTCATTTTAACAATAGCTGGTTATAGTGTTTAGCATTAACTCAAAACATTGTTAAACTAGCAATTGAAAAGCGTCCAAATCTCAGATATTTTTTGCTAGTGTAAAAGTTAATCACACTAAACTCAGTGTTGAATATTTTGGCTGAAACCAATCACGTTAGAATTATTCCAGCACATATTCTTCTGTTGAAAATACTGGGACTATTTTTGAGGGTAAAATGCACCATTCTTTTATAGTTTATAAATGTAAATGCCCTTGACTTCCCCTAGCCAAATTCTTTTCTTCCCAACTTACCATGACATATAAACCTTAGTAAAATATAGCTCATAATTCAACAATTTATTAAATTGCAATAAACTTTCAATATATAAAATGCAATCAAAGTGTGTGCTGACTAACTTTATAATATGCCCGTACAAGTTCAAAAAAGGAAATAGAAATGTCTCATAATTTTAGTATAAATTATTACAAAATCGGCAAGGTAGCAAAGCTGTGCCCAGTTAGTATGCAAGTCATACAGATGATGTTCAAACATATCTACACGTGTCTGCTCTTCTTCTGTTTTGCCATCTGTAAATACATTGTGCATAAATTAAATCAAATTTCAAAATTCTTCCACTCTATTTATTTACATTTACATGTAGTAGTGCTTAAGGCATAAAATATAACAGTGAATATGAAATTTGATTTTTTAAATGAACACTCAATAAAAAAAATAGTTTTTTGATATTTGCGTAATATGGCCGCTTGCAACTAATTTTGGTTAATTCTATGGTCATTCCTAAACCAGACTACGGTACTGCACAGGCAAGACTCTTTCTCTGTCCAGAATAGGTCTACATTCAGGGTTTTAATTTATTTACTTTTTGTATATTTTGGTGTTACATCTTTTATGAATTGTAAGGAATGTCTTGTTTCCCGCCTGTTTTGGCGCCTGTTTTCCAGCTTTTGTTGAGGATGACGTGATATGCAAA
>JAQIXP010003878.1:0-12322 GCA_034700285.1 Proteroiulus fuscus
TAACAACTGTACAAAATTTTAGCAAAATCAAAAAATAAAGTGCTGGAGGCCCTTGACCAGTTGACATGGAATGACCCCTCTGACTCAAGATTTGTAGAATAGACAGACATGGACTTTAGAGCAACATGAAAAAGTCGGGCAATAATTTCAAGAGCTAAGATGAAAAATCCCGAGTAAATTTTTGCTGCAAATAAGATATTTACATAAAATTGAAACTAAATTGTTGTTCTATCTGCTAAATCAATAAAAACTTGCTCATTTTGATCACTGTTCAAAGATGAAAAATGCCAGAATCAACATGTACAAAATTTTGGGTATTAAATAAACAAATTTGGGTGGACTCAAAACAAGTAATTCCCTTCGAGGGAACCGAAATGTGAAGGTGCATATTAAAGTGCAAGTGTAATTTTAAAAATGAAGCTCAGAATAATAAAATAACTAATTTTTATGCAATAAATCTCAATTTTTTTTAAATGTATTTTTCTCAAAAAAGAAATCTGGACTCGTGTGGTTTTTGATCTCAGCTCTTCAATTTCTTGAGTCTTCGGAATTTGCCAAGTTCTGGTTTTCAAAGTTAAAATATAACAAGTTAATTTAGAAATTTTGAAAATTTTTTTTTAAATTCTTTTAAACTTGAACCCATTGTGAAAAGGAAAACAAGCCAAAGTCGGTTTTTAAACCACGAACCTTTAGCTTCCAGGACCAAAGTTACAAATTAATACACCTATTCTAGCTACTATCCTTGCCTCTTTACCGTTCTTTTAACTTTCTTGTTTATTCGTTAGACGAGTCACCCTGCACATGCAATGTGTTTTTGGAAGAAAAGGGCCTGAACTTATTTCTATCCGTTTTAGAGGTGAGCACTCTAGAAAATCCTCGACTTTCGAAAACTTTGATTTATAGCGTTTTTAAAGTTGCATTTTGGTTTTACAGAGGTTTCCAAACGACAGCGCAGTGGAGACGAAAGTACTCGGTTTGGTGGTAATTACCTCAACCTAGCCTATTTTACCATTCTGGGCGTGCATGCACAACATCATTCTATTTGTATATTCTAGAACAATATTGCCGAAGTTAAGCACTTAAGGGGGGCCTTGATGTTGGATATATTCATAAGTAATTTAAGGTAAACTCGAATAATTTGCGAGTAGCAACGGCACACCCCTAACAGTTTAACTATAGTGCTAAATTTATCACTCTTAGCTATCTTTTGAAGTCCTCTCACATCGACGTGAGCTACTTCGCTGCAGGGATCATTGCTCATTTGGCCAGCGATGGACTGGAAGCATGGAAATTACAATCTATCACGAGGCAGCAAATGCTGGACGAGCTGGTAAGGGGCTCTCAACTCTATACCCTGAACTTAAGACCTTTAGTATGCATCACATTCAAATGCTTGTTTAGGACATTTTTTCTACAAAATATTGGAATATTACAGGAATTTTAACCCAACATATTGGAATAGCATAGAAGTTTTAAACTATGGAATTTACGAATAATTTTTTCTTCCAAATAAACTATACGATTTTAATAAATTATTTTGTGATATTATTATGCTCTATAACACTTCAATGGCTTAATTCAGAAGTAGCGAACGAGCCAAAAGTTGCTTTCGAGATTATAGCGTTTTTATGGAAAAAAGGTATAATTTGGAAATAAACAATTTTAAAAGGCTGAAATGTGGTGAACAGATGAAATTATATATACTTAATATTTTATGGGGAATGTGCTAATTTTTATTAAATAATTAAATTTTAGAAAATAAATTAAGTTATTTGAGAAATAAAAGGCTTAATTTGAACATTTGCTAGTTTGACTTTAAGTTTGCAGGAAAGCGAAATAAATAAAAGTGTAAAGTAGTGAATGTGCAAATCCATTAGTTTACCTATGAATAAAGTTAATGCAAAAAAAAGTAGCGAATGAGACATTGCTAGATAAAAATCCATATCACGAGCAATTCTTAAAAGGTAAACTAACGAAT
The DNA here is from genome assembly GCA_034700285.1 of Proteroiulus fuscus. Lineage (NCBI taxonomy): Eukaryota > Metazoa > Arthropoda > Diplopoda > Julida > Blaniulidae > Proteroiulus > Proteroiulus fuscus. Next base: position 1,979 of record JAQIXP010003878.1, read on the forward strand.
GGTACCATTTATTACTCGTAACTTTTAGGGATGATACCTTATTGGATATTTGCCACTCTTCACTTTCGTAACTTTTAACAATTATTGGTTAAATTAATTTCTGTAACTTTAAGATAATTAGGGACACTTTCAGGATCACAATGGTTCACTTATCTCATTTTTAACAAATTGGCTTATTCGCTACTTGTGAATTAAGCCACCGACTTCATGATTACCCATTCAGAATTTAGGAACTATCTGTGCAAGGATGCCAATTCTTTGCTCTTGCTTGCATTTTCAGGGTAGGGTGGTTCTGAATTGGGTGACTCCCGAGGGAGAAATGGTGGCGTACCGCTCGTTCAACCCCTTCTTTCCCCTACTACGCTGTGAGGAATCCTACGAGGTGCAACTATGGGCCGTGTGGGCGATGCAGCACGTTTGCAACCGTAACTGTGAGTCTGCATTCGAGACAGAGCCTCGACACCAGTGCCACCTATATGTACGCTAATCGTGTAATTTCTCCCTCTAGATAAGCGCTACTGTCCCATGCTGATAGCCGAAGGCGGCGTTCGCCTCCTCTGGAACCTTCTAGAATACCCCAGCACCAATCACCAAGTTCGAGCCATTTGTAAAAATATTCTAGATATATTAGACGAGAAAGGACCATTTTATGTGATGTTCATAAATTAGGTAGAACATTCAGAGGTGCAGATTTTCCAGTTATTTTTCCCCCTTTCCCAAAACACCGGCCATATATATTTATTTTTTGCAAGGTATGTAAGGGAACATTGGAGAAGCATTGGGACACGTTAGGTCGGGGTGAGACGGGTCATGACATAGCCTGAAAGGCATTTTGACAGACCGCAGTAGAAATTGAACCTTAACTGGCTCGGGAAAGCAATAACGGCATATTGGGTGCTAGCGCTACCTGGCGACTACGTGTTTGTGCATAATAAATCAGATGCTAATTTCAGTTTTTTTCCAAAGGAAGAAATCATGACGCTTTGAGATTCAATTGGCTTCGTCCAAACCTTAATCATTTAACTAAAGTCTATCCAAAACTTCCTTCAGTTTGGAAGGCTCTTGAGGCTTTTTCAATGAACAGGCATCAGGACTTGAACGACTCTTATCAAATTTTACAAAAATTTCACTTCTCTTTTCAAGAAGGCCAACATTTTACATTTGCTCACATTTACCACAAAAAAATGCATTTTTATACAAGAACATCATGAAGAAACTTAAACTAAGCTCTAAGGGAAAGTGCCATTGGAGAATGAGCAAAATTTTGAAGCAGGAGATTATTGAGGATGGGCGGTTTTTAGAAGATTTACGGTAGATTATACATGGCCTAACCCTACGGATTTCCCCATGGGGCCACAAATAAATCGCCTTTCCCTGTTGAAGTGCCACCTTTTGGTCATTTTGAAAGCTTTGCATATTAAACATTCAAGAACACTTTGATGGTTTAATTCAGAAGTTGCCAATTTGCAAAAAGTGGGTTTCGAGATAATAGCGTTTTCGTGAAAAAATGGTATAACTTAGAAACAAACAATGTTAAAAGGCTGAAATTTGGTGAACAGATAGAACAGTATGTATCTTTTATAGGGAATGGGTTAATTTTTGTTACATAATTAAATTAGTAAATTAATTAAGTGATTTGTGAAAGAAAAGGCTTAAAAATGCAAATTCGCCCTTTAGACTAAAACTTATTTTGCAGGAAAGAGAAGTAAATTAAGTGTGAAGTCACCCATTTGCACATCCATGAGTTTTCCTATTGAATAAAAAAGAATGCAACAAAAAAAAGATGAAAAAAAATTGTCAAATTCGCCACTTCCTTTTTAATAAAAATCCAGGTATGGAGACATTTTTAAAATGTAAACTGACGAATCGTACTATTCACCACTTGTAACTCTTAGAAATGACAGGTTGTGGCTTATTCGTCACTTCTCACTTCTGTAACTTTAACGATTATTGGTTAAATTAATTTCTGTAACTTTAGGTTCATTGGGGACACTTCCAGGATCACAATGGTATAATTATCTCATTTTTGACAAATTGGCGTATTCACCACTTCTGAATTAAGCCATGGACTTAATGGCTCAATGGCTTATTTTCGAGCCCTCCATTAGAAAGAAATTAGCTATCGTATCAAAATTATTCATGTTGAATAGCATGCGGAAATTTATTACACAAGTATAATTATATCATTTTATCTCAATGCCATTATAAACGTAAGAACTTATACACCCTTATACATTATAATTTAGAAAACAAAATTGACGATACGACATAAACATCATCATAACAATATGGATTTACAATAGGCATTATGTTATTGCATGATGCTATTACACACACACACACGATACAATACTATATCTCCCTTTGCAAGAGTACAGGCTATGTTATTGGAACACATTCGTTGGTACCCGGGTCTCCTCATTCAATTAGAAATAATTCCTCTATCTTAAAAATATGGTTGTAAAAAATGAACGTTTATTGTTTCTGCCCATGGTTGGGTTACTAGTCGAAGAATAAAAATTTTAAAAAACATTTCTCGATTGTTGGAATGACTTTTCTTTTGGATTTATCCAGAATCATCCAACATTAGTTCAGTGGTGGCGCAATGTGTTACCACTGAACTGATTTTGGATGATGTACAGCATTAATATATTTACAAGCCAAAAGTTAAGGGCAATAGTTAATGCGCATTATTCGCTTTCAGTCTCCTAATTATGTTTTTAACATTTTCCAGTTTGTCGTCAATTTCCTTGAGTTGTGCTTCGCCATGAACTTTCTGAAACCCATTGCAACACTGATAACTACTTTTGCATTGAATTGAAATATGTTCAGGAAGGGACCATTTCAATTTGAAATTCTAAAATACTAGTTGCTATAGTTTAAAAAAAAAATGTGTATACTCACCAATGCCAGAACTTGTCGATCACCTTCCAGCTTGATAAAATCCCGAACGGTCATTTCGCTCTGCTTCTTGTTAAGTAGAACCAACGGACATTTCTTGCTGTGGTTTACGTGTTCTTTCCTAAAACGGATATTATAATGAGTTTATACTAACAAGTGTGGTTTCACAAAATATTTACACTGTATAGGTTTAACATTAAAAGACATATTAGAGTCAAAGTCATTAACATTGGAAAGACATATGTAACAATAGGTCTAACTTTTTATAAAGCAGTAAGGTTTCATATCCTGATAGGCTGATTTAATGGTTCTTTACCCGGTAGGTAGTTCGATTAGGATTAAAACCATTTAGCATGTCTCCACTCTCCATTGTGATCCTACATAGCACCTGTTGCCTGCTACAACTTCTGTAACATTAGATGATTAGATAGCCAGTAAAAATAAAATAAATCCTCACCAAGGGTCATCTGTGGGCTCCCAGCCATCCAGCTCTTTCAAACAAACGTAACACTTTGCCAAATCTGGTTCACGATCAGTTGGGCAGTAATAGAATCCTGCTTCTGCCATCTTCAAAATAAAGATGTTTGTCAAAAAAATCTTTCATTACGACCATAAAACTCTTTAACAAGGAATTAATGAGCTTACCTTTTCAGGAGTACAAAGGCAGTTGGAAAGAAATGGCCAGTCGGTGAACGTTTTTAAACGGTTTTCCTCCAAGAATAAAGCTTTATCGTTTATATCACTTTCCAAATTCAATAGCATATCTACCTCAGAGATATCAGAGGCTGTAGCCATTTCAGACGTAATCATCATACTTTGTTTAACACGACAAACCAATAGAATTTCTGATTTTAGCAAGCTATTTTTACAAAAACTTCAAAATATGATCATGATTGGAATTGTTGGAATGTTCAAAATTTGGATTGTTTTTAGCGTTTTTAGAGATTTGCCGCCAAGTAGACGTCGCTGTAGTCAATATGGGTGTGGTCAACGCGCCAATCATGGAAACGGCACTGCTTATTGGCTTATTCAAAAACATTCGAAAAAGTCATGGCACTACTAGCACCATCTATTGACTTAAAACGTTACCAAAATCTGTTACAAGATTCCATTTTTTGAATCATTAGTGAAATTTGTTAAACAGGGTTCCCACAAGTTTTTCAAAATGAAATTCCCTGACTTTCCAGGTTTTTCCATGTTCCAGGTTGTGGGAACCCTGTTAACAAAATACAAGAGCTGAGATCAAAAACCACATGAGTCTATATCATGTTTTGAGAAAAATACATTTAAAGAAAATCTAGATTCAGTGCATAAAAATCAGTTATTTTCATAACCTCCTTGGTTATTTTATTTAAAACTCTTTGAGCTAAATTTTTAATCTAGAAACTTGCACTTTGGGATGTACAGTAACATTTCGGTTCCCTCAAATGGCATCTACCCAAGACCCAAATTTGGGTACTTTATATCCAAAATTTTTTACAAAGTGATTCCGGCATTTTTCATCTTTAGTGGACAAAATGAGCAACATTTTCCTATCTTACCGGTAGAACAACCGGTAGAACAACACTTTAGCTACAATTTTATGCAAATATCTCATTTTCAGCAAAAATGGACTCGTGGTTTTTGATCCCAACTTCAATAAAACCTCTTGAAAAATAAGTTTCTCGAAAAGCAAACAAAATCATGCCAAAGAGCTCCATGTAACAGTAACATTTTTAATATACAGTACGGCTAGTTCAATTAAGGAAAAAAAGTACAATTTTCTATCTAATTATCAGAAAAAAAAAAAGTACTTGATTTGAGAATGATGATGATGGAAATGAGACCGGGTTACGTTGCAATAAGCGGTCAAAACTCACATAAGATAAACAAATAATGCTACATTATTTACGTTAGTATAGTGAAAAACAAAATAACTTACGAATAAATTGGTCGAATACACTTCATTAGCCTATGCATGGCACGTCAAATTATCAAGCACCTTTCAAGTATTTACAGTTAGCAAAATGAAAAATTCATGTAAGACCAGTCTTCACTGGAAAAATTGTAAGCACGGTAGCTAAAGTGTTTCCTTACATAAAACAAGACAATTTTTCTCAATGAAATTCTAGTTTTTCGATGGGAAATATTTTCTTCTTTTAAGCAGTGGCAGAATGGCTTCTGAACAAGTCAATAATAGTATGATCTTTGGTAATTTATTTACAAAGAAGGAATCTCGGGGTGTCTGGAAAGTGTGATGGAAATTTAAAGGGAAAGTCCCACTCCGTGGCAACATGTTTTTCTTAAATTCTAGGAAAGAAAAATTTAATACGAGAATTGAAATTTCCATTTGAATCAGACTTACCATTAAAAAAAAATATGCCTGATTTCGTGGAAAATGCTTTTCTATGAGAGCATCCATTATATGTCTCACTGCGCCATCTAGTGCTAATGCTAATAATTATTATCATTTCTGTCCATCATCTTTAAGAATATTGAAAAGTGCTATTTTTCCGAAGGAAAATTTAAAAAATTTAGAATTTTTGCTCAAATCTATGGCCTGTTCAAACATTTCAAAGCCGTTTTCTCATTTTTTCCCAAACTTTCCAGGACCCAACAGACATCCCTATTCCAGGTTAGGTCATTTGCAATGCACAAAGTGCATTTACACCTGAGAGATATGTAAAAAAAATAAGCTTATAGTCCCATAAGATATATACGGGAATTAAAAGTTAAAATGAGCAAAGGGTACGTGAATTTTGTAACAAACTAGGTTTGGGAAGGGGGTATTGAAACAAACTCCGTAACCACACTTCCTGTACAACTACTTAATATTTCCAAATTGCACTCACTTATAGCCCGTCCAAACGGCTGGCACCCCTGATGAAGACATCGCCTCTTGTGATGCCAAAATTTGAAGGTAGAAACCTGCGCCAGGGCGGGACGCTGCGCCTTTTAGTTCTCGCCTGCCCAGCCTCGACCGTTGAAGCTTCAGCTCCTCTCTAATGTACATAATCTTTCCACGGCTCTCCAATTCCAGTTGCATCCTTGCGACCAATTAGCTTTCCCCATTTGGTGAGTGTAGCATTTGAATGCTGTTGTAGATTTTCAACGCCGGCCCCAACTTGATGTTCATTAACTTGACAATGTCCGCCTGAGTCAACAACAGGAATGCCTCGCCATCAATTTGCTGAAAATGTAAAAAAAACCAAATTAAAACAAATTTGCAGACACCGTCTTTGTTTCTGTTAAAGGGAAAGTCCCACCTAGTAGCAAGTAATATTTAAGTTGTACACATTTAATAGATATGAATGGTTGTGACAATAATAATTGCAACGGAGTATCCTCATTGAAGAAAGTACAACGTTTGTTGAATACATGTTAGGCGCCATATTTCCATAGATTTCAGCAGACTCTGAAAGTTGGTGGCTCCCTCTATGGCATGCGTATCTACGTACGGTTGCATTAGAGCTAATGCCTTTTATCCAGTAGATTGCGCTACATACTTTCAGTAAAATGGCGCCTATTTGGGCTTTGCATTTTCAAACAAATCCAAGTATTCAGGACATTTTATTTATTAAATGGTGGGCTCAAATCAAATTGCAATTTTCATGCCTTTCCTAATTTTTCATGTTCATCTTCCTACAGCCACCTTCTTTCAAAGTGGGACTTTCCCTTTAAGTGCACGCAGTATAACACGGTGCCAAAGGATGTGGATCCATTGGCATTACTTCGTCATCGAGGGATTTCGAAAAACCGAGATATTTTCCATAAGGTGTGAATACTACCCATGCCCGTAATGATAACAAAATAATTGGAAAATTTCGGCACAGTTGCAATAGATATGCAATAGGTGGCGCAACTACCAGCATTATTTTTTTTTCAATGACATTACTGTGTATCATATTATGGCTCCCGAGGGATGCCAGCTTTGGTTCAATGCCGACTATGGTTCCTAGCTCAGGAACCAAAATAGAATAATCCACAGAATATATCATTGGAAAAGAAATGCCCCTAGCGGCACCACCTAGAGCACAGATATTGCAACTGCACAGCTTCAGACGTTGCAATTATGTAATAAGTTTCCCCGAGATCGAACAGAGATGGGACATTTGAGAGCAAAACCGGTATTTTGGCAAATGGAAAATATTAGGGTTCAACTTTTGTCGAACGCAATCGATCAATAAAAAATTTTTTTTGGGTTGGTAGGGACATATATCGTTCTGTTTAGACTTGACACATGAGATTGGATAACTCACCTCATCAACAAAGATTTTTGCCACTTCGTCGCACCCTGGCAGTGAGTTCACAAAGTTGGCCACTTCTTCGGCCTTCCATCGATGGATGTTTTCGCCCCGATGATGGGCAATGCTAGGAAGGAGCTTCGACTGATAGTGCAGGCTGGATGTTGGATCCATGTTGGAATTATGAGAGAGGTTGGCTTGAGGGAGGAAGATGGATTGATGCACGCTTGAGATGAGATCGTTGCCGACTGTCAACCTGTTCATTCGTTTCAGCGAAGGGCTCACGGATGGCGAGCATTTGGCCGAAGAATCTGGGAAAAAGGAGCTGCTGCTGTCTGATGAGTCGCTGGACATGTGCAGTTCCTTCCCTAGGGATTGATCGTCACAGGGCATTTTCCATCTAAAAGCAAAATACATCTGTAAACAACTTTTTTTTGTCTTAAGTTTGAAATGCAAGAGGCATAAATCCTTCGCAAAATAACACTTAAATAAAACAACCTACATTTTTTTTCTTTAAAATCTAATATTTTTGTTCAGAAAATTATGAATTTCAAAATTACGACCTCTGAAAAAGTCCAAATCTAGAATTCAGTGTAGAAATGATGATTCCAAACTCCCAATTTTGCCAAAAACATGATTTCTTAAATCAAGATTCCATTCAAATTTCGATTTTGGATTCAATAATCATTGTTTTTGGAGCAAATAAATTAGATTATTTTTGTAAGGGTATCCTTTTTAGTTCCGTTTAGAGAGTAAAACATTTTAGGCACACTAGCAGTCCATTGGTAATTTCTTTTTACAAATCTAGCAGATTTTATTTGAATAATACGGTAAACTACTTGTTACACAAAAACTCACTTTCTTTTTCGTTTCCCGTTGCTGAAATTCGCAAGCTCTGGTGGCATGCTACCGTCATTCAGGGCTTTCAGCCTGTTTTTCTCGAGGAGTGGACAGCCGGAGGCCCTGCGATGAGCTGTGAACTTCCCGGTGATGTGTCCCAAGCCATTGCAACCCGGAGTTGGACATTTTCTTAAAAATATAAAACAATAACTTTTCTGAATGCTTGTCTTTAGGTGCAGAATTATGGCACTGAATCATTTCTGATCTAATAAATAACATATTATAAAAAAACTATAGCAACTCCAGCAAAAAGCATATTAAAATTCAAAGAAAATGAAATTTCCTCGGAAAAAAACATTTCTAGGACAGTAATTCCATAAATATATATTAAAGTCGACATGCTATATGCAAAATTTGAAAAAAACTTTCGGAGAAAAATTCTTTTTTTCAAGCTTAAAAGTGATTTGAAAACAATTCAATGCCAAGATTACAATACTTCCATTACAAATATAAGGAAGGAATTACTAATTTCCAAAACATAAATCAGAAAATTTTGATAGAAAAAAAGAACAAGGTTTCTTTTTTTTAAATTCCCATTTAAATATAATCCTTACAAAAATAATCTCAATTATTTATTATTTTTTTCGGTCAGTTCTTTTGTAGCAAACTACATGATTTTAAAAGTCGCCATTTCTGAAAAACTCAGGCTTTCATATCGCAATTTGGATTTTTAAAATCGAGATTCTATAAAATCCTGATTTTCAGTCTAAAATCAGGATTTCTAAATCACAATTTTGGCAAAATTATCATCTCTAAAATCACAATTCCATGAAAATTTTGATTTCACCATTCATGCTTTTTGCAACAAATGTTCCAGATTTTTCATCTGACCTGACACCCGGCTGTTAATCTTTGCCATTTTCTCATATTATTTCCATAAACTACAGACTTTCTACAGTTTTCTGATATTAAAAACTGCAGAAAATCCGATGCATTTTCATTGAATACAAAATTACAAAAAATCATTTCTTTATAAAACCCTAATTATAACCCAACATAAAAGGCAGATTAACATAAGAAAACTTGCAGCATAATATAGAGGATTTTTCTGTAATTTAACATCATAAAAGCTTCAGAAAATCACAGCTCTATAACCTTTTCATTTTCGGTCTAAAAATCACGATACCAAAATCAGAATTTTGGTAAAAAATCGAGATTCCTGAAATCACATGTAGGGAAAAATCCGTATCCTATTTGAATTACCAATTGGGCTACAATTCTACACACAATTCCATGAAAATTTTGATTTTGTCTCCAGAAACTCAAAATTTTTGTTCCAAATAAACGAGATTTCCAAGTAAATAAGGATTTGTTTACTTTAAGTAACTTAATTGATTATAAGTGGGGAAAAGGGGATGGAAGGAGAATGGGACAAAGACATTCAAACTTATTTTTTAAAAAAAGAAAACTTTTCAAACATAAAATTAGGCGCTACTCACTTGCCATCATTGTGTGGCAAATCCAAGCTAACTTTTTTAAACTCCGTGTTGACAAATTCCTTGGTACCATGCATACGGTCTGAAATCAGGGCCTCTTTGCCAGCATTCAACTCTGAGTAAGGACATCCAAATGCACTGTCAAACACAAAGAGTCAAAGCATTAGAGGCCTATAATCTCAGAAGTTTTCCCAAATCCCAAAAAATTTGACAAAAAAGCTCGAAACTATCAGCTTTTTAAGGCATCAACTGCCATTCAACCTGAATGTCCCTAAGCCCTCCTTCGCTCATCCTCTTCCCCCTTAGAAAAAATATATGTCAAATACCTGTGGTGACTGGTGAATTTGGGTCCCTTGATGTGGCCCAACCCTTTACAGCCGGGAGTAGGGCAGCCGCTCAGAGCGGGAGTGAGCAAATCCTCGATGGCTGCAAAAAAAAAAAAAAAAAAATGGCAATCCCTCACAATAATTACTCTAGATTATTTGAAGGGAAAAAAAACATTATTTTTCAAACAAAAATCTTCATGGAAACACTTTTCTTAAAATTGTAGAAATCATAGAAATCATGATTTTTCGGACTGGAAATGTATGTATATTGTGTATTCAGGGTCACTGTGGCTAATTAAAAAAGGTTTTTTTAGAAATGTTAAGTCACATTTAAAATGTCCTAAAATATTTCTCATGTAAAACTAGTTTTTCGACAAATTAATTAGCCATTAAAGGGGCTGTCCACACTTTTTAGAGCATGCCCCTATGGGAATTTCCATGTTAAATTCGTCTTCTTTAAACTGAAACCACTCAAGAACAAGTGAAAGTTCAAAGATGGGGTTTGATTTTTATTGAAGATTAATAATTTTACTAAAAACGGTTGCATGATTATGACGT
>JAQIXP010003879.1:0-12318 GCA_034700285.1 Proteroiulus fuscus
TTAAATAATTACATTTAGTAAATTAATCAAGTAATTTGAGAAATAAAAAACTTAAAAATGCAAATTCGCTACTTTGACTTTGATTAATTTTGCAGGAAAGCGAAATAAATTAAGTGTGAAGTAGGGCATGTGCACATCCATTAGTATACCTATATTGAATAAAAAGAATGCAAAAAAAAAGAAAGAGCAAAAATGGTCAGTTTGCTACTTGTATTTTAATAAAAATCCAGGTCTCGAGAAATTTTTAAAATGTAACGAATGGTACAATTCACTACGTCTAACTCTTAGGAATGACAGCTTGTTGGATATTCGCTACTGTTCACTTCTGTAACTTTAACAATTATTGGTTAAAGTAATTTCTGTAACTTTGGGTTAATTAGGGACATACCAGGGCCTCAATGGTACAATTATCTAATTTTTGACAAATTGGCTTATTCGCTACTTCTGAATTCAGCCATCTATATATACCCATAATACAATAATCTTAAACAGATGCTTGTCTTATATATAGTTACACCCATGTTAAGAAACTCAGTAATTACGTCTCATGGTGGCCAAAAAGAGTACTAAACAGCTGATTAAGTATCAATCGAAATCCCCGAAAATTTCTATCAAACCAAATGCAGTTGCCAAGTGCATTTAATTTTAAAATTTGTGTATTCCAATATTTAATATTTTCATAGAATATTTTTAGGCAAGCACAAACAATCATTGTAATCAAAAACTAAATTTTTTTAGTCTAATGTCCAGTTCATCAGCATATATCCTGAATTGTTTTAAAAATTTTATTTTTTATTCATTTTTTTAATTTTCTTTTTTTTTTTTGGAAAATTATCAGTAGTTTTTAGATCTGACATGTATTTCTTAATTGAATGTGCTTTTTTGCTGTTGTTGTACAGAAAGGTAATCAAGTTATTTAATTGTGTGTAAATTTCTTAACTAGTACAAAAAATGTAAACTAAAAGCAAAAAAAAAAAAACAATAATAAATTATAGCCATGCAACCACTCTATACGTAAACATCCCACTTCTTATTCATTTGTTAGGCTTGCAAATGATTCACAAGAGAAGTTATTTTAATAAATACTGAAAGTCTGGTAAATTTTAGAAAATAGCAAAACGTTGAATAATGTGTGAATGTTGTATTTAACAACTTTAAATATGGAGCTTTTAATAGGGCCTAAATTCCGCCTAATGTAAATTTCATAAAATAAAAAAAAATATATGGGTGTAGGTTAGTGCATAGGCCTACAATGGTTAAACATAATGATTTTAGTTCACCGTTTGAGTTTTTATTTTTTATTTTTAGAAACCACTCATGTGAAATAACTTATGTAAGTTGTTGAAAATGATGTACATCATTTTCTAAATTTTTGGGCTAACTTTGCACCTGGTGTTTCTTTAAATTCGTGGTATATAGGGCCTATATATGTATAATATGCAATAAAATCAAGTGAATGTTTTCTGCTTGAAAATTATGGGCATGAAATGACTTCCTTCCTTAAGTATATGGTATAATAACTGTATAGGCCTATATATATATAAGCTTACTGAAAATCCAAAACCTTAAATATATTGAGAATGGACGAGTGGAAATATAGATTACAGGAAGCCATTTTGATTTTTTTTAAAATCAAATTGCTTGATTTTTTTTGGCAGGTATTAAACATGGAAGTCAAAATTTAAATACTCATTATTAAAACATCTTTTTGTTAGCCAATGCATGCATTTTTGACTCATGAAATTATGCTTGACTTCTCTGATAGAATTGACTTCTGATAAATGCGTTGATTATGCTCAAATCAAATCAAATCAATGGAGTTTCCATAAATTTTATAATTTTTCAAGCTCATCTTCCTACAACCCACTATAGCTTCTTTCAAAGTGGGGATATCCCTTTAATGTAAGCCTGACGAATTCCTTGTGTGGCATTTTTGGATACATTGGTACTTTCCAGTTTATTCTTTGGGTGAACACTTCTTAACAACGTTTTATACATTTATCAATCGTCTGCCTCACTCATCTTCACGTTTATTTTTAAGCAATTATTTTAGGCAACAAAGTGTCATGGACATATACACATTGTAACAAAATTAATAGGTGCAACAGAGTATGTATGGTAAATGACACTGTCAAAAATTTTAATTTTGGCCTTAGTTTAGGCCCAAATGTCTTGTTAGACTTAGTGACTATACATTCTGTCAGCGAATTATGCTCCTTTCAAAGGGTCTATGCGTGCTTGCTTTTAATTCAAATTTAAGGCATCCATTTTAAGTTTCTTTTTCTGGGAGGGGGAATCCTTGTATGTTAAAGTACACGACTAGAATACATTTAGGGTAAATATGGTGTGTACACTCCAAATGTTAATCTGACAATTTATTGTTATTTGGTGCTATTCAGAATATTGTTTTTTTGGAAAGAAAGTTTAACCAAAATTTACGATTTGTGTAGGCCTACAATTTATTCATTACAAACTTTGGTCTTTTATACCCTTGTTTATGCTAGTCACTGGCATATGCAAATTTTGCTAAAGGGGAACTTAGGAATTTTTATAAAGTGCAAATCTTCTACTTAAGATTAGCTTATGTTTTGCGATTTGCAGAACAGTAGTTAGATTTCAGATGAATGGACTTTGCGAATGTTACTGTAATCTGCTAAACAGGTTGTAGTTTTAAAAAGGCAAAAAGTGTTACAGACATTTGCAGAGGCCAGGAAAGCTTATTGTAGAAGCAGGTTAACCAATGCATGTTTGTTACTGTACGTGTAATTAATGTTTTAATAAATACTACCAATATCAGGAGAATTTAAAGGAGATTGCCAATTTACGAGGGAAAAAAATACAGCGTAAAATTTCATTTTCTCAATTTAAAAACTTTTGTACATTTAGCATAATTTCCTTATGAGCGTGAATAAAATTTGATTAAATTATAGCATAAAATGTATGCATAAATTTACTAAAAGTCTCTTAATATAGCGAAATAGCTAAGAAAATTTCCTTGCCTTTGTTTCACTCCACGTCTTTGCGCAAGGATGCATTAAAATTACTTTAATTAGTTTATTTTGGTTTAGCTATTAGAAAATTTTGTTTGATGCAAATGCATATTATATAGCCTTCCTCGTTTTAGTGTCTAAATTACATTTAATTATTGAGGGTTGTGTGTTCTTCATCCTTTAATGCAAACACAATTTGCATAATGAGTTCATGTGAAGCAAATTTTGTAAATCGATCCAATAAACCAATTTAAGATTCAACATAACACCAGTTAATATTTGCAGAGAATTAATGAGAAAGAGGTCGCCCATTAAATTAGTTAGGAAATGAATCCGTAAGAGGTTCTTCCTGGATATGATAGCGGGCCATTTGCAACAAAATTTCGACTGAATTTTTAATTGCAGAAAGTTTCTAAGCCGCATTTTGGGTATAATATTTTTTTTCCAAATTACAATTATTTATATAGGTAATTTGCAGGGAACAAGAAATGTCTGCAAATTTCGAGAAAAATATGAAAATGTGTAAATCACAGATCCACGAAACTTGGATTACCAATACAACTTATATTATTTTACAATAAGTTGATTCTAGTACCTTATAAGATTGTTTTCTTCAAATTGGACTGGGAGCTCAGGGCCAACTACTTTCGTTGGTAAACTGTGATCTCATTTAATACTCTACCCATTTACGGAGATCACAAGTGGGTAACCCTTTCTGTTACTTTGCACTGTGATCCTGTACACCAAAACGACAGAGGATACAGCAAAAATGCTTCAGCTTCAGAGACCATGTAACCAAATGGTTACACGGTCATAACACGAAATTATTCCTATTAGAAAGAAAACTAAACAAGTGATCTCTTATAGATTTGAAAGCTATATATAGTTTAGTGCATGGTTAGGAAATAACCGACCAGGTTGGGTTCAGAAATGTTTAAAATTCAGAAGAATTTAAATTTTTGGGCAGATTTTTTAATAATTTTTTAATTAAAAAAATTTGTGCTTCTGTAAAGTAATGAACGGTTTTAAGTTTTAATTAAAATGCCATTTGGAAGGCATTTTAAATAAATTTTAAAGGCTTTCTGCTTATTCCTGCTTTAATGTTATTACTTACATATTTATTGAAACTTTTTTCTTTTCCAATAAATAAGGCAATTTATAAATCCTTTGAATATTGATATTTTCTACAAAATCTCAAAAAGCAAAAAATACTGCTTTTCTTTCTTGTCGGAAATACGCATATTTTTAGATAAAATTTTGCATTGAAAAGCTATAATGTGTAAAAAATAAATGTTTTGAGTATTATACACCTGTACAACATAGCCCATAGGAAGTAATTAAATATAAATCCAATTCAAACCATAGGCACCATAATTGTTGATATCCCTGTATGTGTTTTCATTGTGTAGAAATGCAATTTATTATCGTATGTTGATGTTAAGATTTCATTGAATTAATATGGCTTTATTTTGTATTTTCATTGTGTATAATTAATTAGTTCCTCGTTATTTATTGCTACTAGTTCCTTCTAGTTCCTTCTTGCAAATTTGATACTGGAAACTATTTTGGCGTTAAAAGATAAAAGACATTTGAATTATTTATGATTGTAGATTTTTAATTTGTTGTATCTTGATGCATAATACATTTGGACAAGGTGTTAAAAGTTGCTGTTATTATTATTATTTTTTTTTTATTTACAAGGTCTTTTCGTATATAGGCTAAATTCATTCACAACTAAAATATCTCCATTTGCATTCATTTCTAGCTATGCATGAAGTTCTGGCACGGAAACAGCTAGGCCTAGGCTACAAGAATGCTAATCTTGGTAGGCCTGTTTTTTATTTTTATTTTGTAATGGGATCTTGTATAGTATTAAGTTTGCTATGTCTATTTTTAAAACAGGGTTTAAATAAAATGTACGAAAGCATAACTTTAAAATATTTATTTTATTAAATAATATTAATTTTTAAAATTAAAACATAGATGCACTTGTACTTTTAATTTGTATACAAAATTATTATTTTTAATTTGTTTTTTAATAACTTTTTATGTGTGACAATTTTACTTTCATTGCATGCTGGGTATTTTATGCATGTCATTGAGTTTGCTCGGTGTGGTTATGTTTTATAAATGAAAACAATGTAATTATTATGTAGAAAACCCGTTTATAATTTAATTAAATTTTGTATAGGAAAAACTGCCCAATTCGGATAGTTATACTTTTTTCAATTTAAAATATAGGCCTAGCCTTAGTTTAGGTTATTTGCCCTTATGATAATATTACGGTATACATTACTAATCGCTGCAAGCAACCATATATAAATTGAACACATTGTAGTTAACGCCTATATATTGATTAAATGATCATAAGATAAATTATGCAAGAAATATTAAACCAAATTTTAATTTGACCCACATATATTATATAGCAGGTTCCTTACTTTTCAGCCCAAATATTCATAATAATCCACAGGGCTCTATATATAGGTGGTTATTTATCATGTAAAACATTTCTTACTTTTTTGTCTCCTTTTTATTTTCATATATGTAAACTGGGTCCTAAATGCCCTGCCAAACATGACGAAAATGTTTGCTGTTTTATCCCTTAAAAAATAAACCCAAACGGGGGGTTTATTTTCACATATTTAAAATATATTAAGACTTTTGTTTTGTTTTGAAAAAAAATCCCATAAATAGCATATAGATTTTACAAAAAAATTGGAGGATTATATGGTACATGTATATGCAATCTTTATTTAGGGCCTATTTTGCCTAAATTTTGAATCAGGGCTTTTTTGGAAATGGGATAAAACATTTGGAAAAAAAATTAATAGTTTCAGCACGTTATTAAAGGGACAGTCCCACTTTGAAAGAATTAAGTTGACTTTTAGGAAAAAGAGGATGAAAAATTAGAATAGAGATGGAAATTGCAATTGGATTTTAGCCTATATACGAATCATTAGATAAAATGTCCTGAATATGTGGATTTGGATGTAATTAGAAAGTCCAAATTGGGCGCCATTTTACTGATGCTATAGCTCCTTCTACTGCAGCAGCTCCAGACATGCATGTCCTATAGAGGTCGCCACCAAATAGCACTGCTTGCTGAAAGCTATGGCAAAATGGCGCCTACTGTAATATGTATTTATAAAGCAAACAGTCTTAATTTCTCAATATGGAAGCTTTGCTGCAATTATATATTGCCACAGCCATGCATTCATATCTAGTAAGTGTGTATAATTTAAAAAAAAATGATTTAGGACTTACAAAGTGGTACTTTTACTTTAATCCAAAATTGTGCCTGAATAGTTTTTGTGACTAAATCCATAGATATTAGATCAAACTTTGAACTAAAAAAAATTATTTATATAGGTAGGAACAAAATCTTGAAAATATTTTTAGTATTTTCAGCATTATAAAAGATTTTGTAGATTTCCAAAGACAATTTCTGTATACATTATATAGGCCTATAAAGTTGAAAATTCCCTCATAAAGACCTATAAATATTGGCCCCAAAAATCTAGAAATTACATATATTATAAAAAAAGAAACTATATCAATTGATCTGAATAAATATCATGCACCTGGTCAGATTTTAACTCACCGCATAAGATAACACCAGTTAAAAGTGGTAATTTTATTAATAAAATAGCCAAAATATCATTATTACACCCTTAAACTCACTTGAGCAAATATAGACCAGAGGCCAGTTGTAAAAAAATTTTATAGATCCGGTATATTAAACCTACCTGATGTTGTATATAATAAGTAAACACGAGTTATATATAAGTGTGCATATTATCTCAAAACTTGCAATAATACCCCTAATCTTCATTTTCCTGGTTTCTTTATAAATTGCGCCTCTAGCTAATGTATGATAGTTATAAAACATTATTTATAAGTTGTAAAAGTCATTTTGATTTTTTATCTAACCTGGTATCTCAGGTGAAATATGAGTGTGCTTATATATATAGGTCTTCCCTTATAGTTTTTACTTCAAATAACTTATTCTGCCCACAAACTAAATATGAACACGTTTTATGGCATTCTAAACCCATAAAGTTTAGCGAAATATTGTAATTAACCGGGTGCAAATATCCCTATTTTTATTAATTAAAAATAAATCAGCCCTGCATGAATGCATGCTTTTAATGAGTTTTTCGTTGGAGAACTGTATGTTTCCTGTAAATGAAGGGTCATTTCTTTAAAACAATTTACGATGTTTATTTGAATGATGCTTACGTGTATATATATGTATAGGGCTAATCAGAGGTAACCTTAAGATCTTAGTTAGACAACCACGACATTTCGAATGGAACAAAATTCACTTCTTTAGAGGTAAAATGTTGCTTCTGTTCTGAAATTGTTAACAATTTGAATGGTGATTTTGAATAATATTTGGTCTGCAATAATCTTTGGATCTATTAATCAGTGGTGTCTACTCGATTACCTGTAGTCATAAAAAGTCATACTTTTTGAACATACTATTATAAGGCTTAAATTTTGTCTGTTTTTAATGTGAGTATTCAAATTTTTGCAATAAAACATTCATGAGATTAGACCAAAGTAGAAATTGGACAAATTCTTATGAAAAACTTAATTTTTTCAAGCTTACGATTTTAATGCATTTGAATTCATGAATTGCAAGCATTTTTTTAGTAAATGAAAATATCCAAAAAGTCATAAAATAGTAGGCCTTACCATCTATTAAAAATGTTGGTACTTTTGGGCTTGAGCATGCAGTTCCGGTTTTGTCTATCATGCCTCACCTAACTCTAAACCGAGGGTTATCATTAACCAGTCAATATTTACATGCCATTATATATGATATTTAATGTATGTTTATGCAAATTTGAAAATAAAATTTTCCAAGGCTCTCAAGCTGATCAGGTATATATAACTAATGTTTTGGGGGTTACTAAAATTTGTGGAAGCCCCAAATTTTTATTAAAAATAAAATAAAATTTTATGCCTACCTTATAAAGTTATAAGCCTGATGACGGTGCAGACATTTTCTCTCAAGTTCACTTTTAAATTTCCAAACCAATCCGTATTAGAAAATCCAAAACCCGTGTTTCCGTATTATAGTCAGTATAGCAAACCGAACCGTATTTTCTAAATACACATAATTATAGTTTGCATTTTTAGAAGTGCATTTAGACTGCATGTGTGTGCACACCCAACTGCATTTAACTTTTCTGTATTATAGCCTAGTTAAAGACTGTGTGTGTATGTGCCAAGTAATAAACTTTCTATAAATTGTCCAGACGTGTTATTATAAAAAGATGAACCAGAAGGGACCACGTGCGCAAAACCATAAGGAACCAATTTGGGATGAAATTGGAAGTTTTTAAACTGTAATTTCAAATATATAGAACCCCCCCCCCTTCCCCCCAGCAGTTGCTTCGCTTTTTAAACGTAATGAATGGGTTTTTTTGCAATATATAATAAAATGTATTGTGATTCATTTTAGTTGGGTGAGAAAATCTCATTCTAACCATTTTTTATAGCCCTAAGGAAGCCTGTAACTAAATGGTCTGTTTACAAAATCTTGGGATAAACACAGTTTTTTTAAGAAGTTCACCGCTGTTGCATGTTTTTCCTCAAAAATTACGACTTTAGCATGCAATGGCAGCTAATTTGGTTTTTTTTTTCTTTAAAAAAATTGAGGAACTTTTTTAAGGAAGTTAACATTTTGCTTGATTTTAGGGAAGGGAACTTTTATCTGAGCAGCTTATTATTTCTGTTTAGTCAGGCAGATAATGCCCATTTACAATAACTTGTCTAAATTATTCATTGTCAACTCCAAGAGTATTGGCAATATTATTTTTAGAATAGTGTAATAGGCCTACATATTTATTTCGAAATTTATGGCGAGGCCTAAGTAATTTATAGTGAATCAATTTGCCATTAATTTTTCATTCATCAGTTTATATAAATCTTCATATACAAGTGTGAAATTAAAAGAAAATGATGGGTGACTTTATTTTTTAAGGCATTTAAGACTTAACCTGCATGTGTATGTGGATTTCATCAAAATTTTTGAAATTAGTTAATGTAACACTATCCAGACGTTCACCGCCCTTTGATGTGAGTGCTCGTAATTTCTATCCAATGTGGCAATTTTATCAATGTCATGCCATTTTAAACTTATTTTTCTTATCATTATCTCATAATGCAATGTTTATAGGCTTGTAGAAAAAGTATATTACTATTACTTTTTTATAAAGGAAATCACTTGAACTCGAAATTTCTGAGCATGTTATAAATTTGTTAACACTGTATAGGTCTATGTAATTCAACCAATTAAAGAATTATTGAGTCACCCATGTAAATTTTTTTATTTAAATATTTTATATTTTGTGTAAGACCTATCCAACAAATGATCATTATAGCATGAAATGCATCTCGTCTAACCATAGTTGACTTACAATGAGTTAAAGGATAATTATCGTGGACCGAGCGTTATTTGCTTTGCACAGTTAAATCAGAAAAACATTATTTCGCTATTTGTAAACTCTGTGTTAGAATGGCATAGGCCTATAATAAGTATTCTTTTTAAAATCGTGATTTGGAATTTTAAAAACGAATTTTATGATTTCTAAATTAGACCATAAGTATTAATAATTTTTTAGCAAACAATTGCATAAACCTTAATAAAAAAAAGTTTTGCTGCGTGGAAAGATAGCTTGCAAGGAAATGTTTTTTTTTCTCGCATTGCCTCCAACACCATTAATGAGAAAATATTTTAAAATTCGTGAAAAACATTTGCAATTTTATTCGGGTATATAGGGCATATAGGCCTATATTAGTAAATGCTATAGTTTACAAATTATCAGTATACAAGTTTTAGTGACATAAGTCTTAAATAAATTGGCTTACCTTATCATGGATCTGCACGCTGCCTACCCCCTGGTGAGCAATTAAGAGATTATTTCCCATTGTTTAACCCAGCAAACACAAAGTTACAATCTCATGGTTAATTTTTTGTTACGCTTGCATTAACTTGAGGTTTACTTCAGTGCCCATTAACAAACCAAGCCAGGATGATATCCAATATATCCCAGGGTTTATTTCTTGCTATGGCTCATCCCTTTGTTATTGAAGGCCTGCAATAGGCCGGCTTACTTTCAACTAAAGACACTTTTCAACAATAAAGCACCTAAGCAGACAATCCCCTATGAAATACGAGGGGGCTTCCCATTTGCAAATAAACTCGGTATAACATAGGGGGCCCCATTATCTCAAATATCTCATCTGGCCAATATGAGGGTGCTTCTGCTGCTGCTGGCAAATATTTTCACAAAATTGTCATATTTCAAGTGGCTACAAAATTCAAATTGGATCTTTATGGAAGCCATCTTGTGTTCAAACCATTTTCTCACAGAATGAAATTATTTAGTCTGGCAAAATGAATTGATATTGCGGTGGAATCAATTCATCTCAATTTTTTTTGAATCCAGGTTTTTTTTATACCCTTATAGAAATCTGTATTTGGATTTGCAGCTGTTTTCTGTAAAAAATAAACTTTATATTTTTTGTCTTTCAAAAGATGCCGAATGTTTAGTTAAATCAATTGATAATGTATACAGTATGTCTCAGCTTGCTCTTTCTTACTAGGGGGTGGAAAGGGTCTTTGTATATAGGCCTAGGCCTATGTTGATTTTTCAGTTTTTTTTTGTCATACATGAAACTATCACTACAAATGGATCTAAACATGGAGAATGTCATTTGTATGTGTAATACAGGAGGTGTGTATGTGTAGGCCTGCTGATTTGTTAAGAATAATATACAGTGTATATAGTTAAAAAAGATCCAAAAGTCAAGAGGACAGCACTGACTGTAGTTGTCAAGATATGCAAGACCTTAGTGTCATGAAGCTCTATACGTTTATTTCCACAGTTAAACTCAGTCAAGAAGCAATTATATAACTAGTTTAACCATTTTCCATACACGTATCTACTAAATCGTGAATAAATATATTATTTCAAACTTAATTCTAAAAATAAGTGAATATCTTTCAATGACCTCTTGTTTTGAAACATTTTAAAACTCGTATCTAGCATGTCAGATAGTGGCTAATGGCTACCGACTTAACTGCAAATGGCTATTGGCTTGGTAACTTGCACGTTCGTAAAGTGACATAGTTGATCATGACGTCATACACCATAGGATTCAAATGATAATGCAAGTGTATATGAAGTCCTCTTGTCCTATCAAAGTTCCCTCAAATAGTTAATAAATCGAAAGGCATATATTAGTGTATTGCTTAACTAACAGATAATGTTTAATTCTTAAAACATTACATATTCTGAAGTATTTCATTTAATTTTCATTTTTTTAGATAACTATATTTGTCCCATAATTTACAAATTTTCATTTTTTGCCATGCTTATATAAATTTCATATAAGTTTTATATGCTTAGCAAATTTAAGTTGCATGGGTCAGTTTCACCTTTTTTGAAAGTTCAACTCATCCCATGGGACCTATAAGACTATTGGTTTGATAATAATTTTCCTAAATTATGAATGGATTTTCATTTCATATTGATGGCTTAATTCACAAGTAGCGAATGAGCCTATTTGTCAAAAATGAGATAAGTGGACCATTATGATCGTGGAAGTGTCCCTAATTTACTTAAAAGTTACAGAAATTAATTTAACCAATTATTGTTAAAGTTACAGTAGTGAAGAGTAGCCTAGGCCTATATATATTTGAATATCCAACAAGGTATAGGCCTAATTCCTAAAAGTTACAAGTAGTGAATGGTACCATTCGTTAGTTTATCTTTTAAAATTGTCTCGTGACCTGGATTTTTATAATAATACAAGTAGCGAACGTGACAAATATTCGCTAATTTTTTTTTTTTTTTGCATTCTTTTTATTCAATAGGCAAACTAATAGATGTGCAGATGCGCTACTTCACACTTCATTTATTTCGCTTTCCTGCATACTTTATCAAAGTCAAACTAGCGAACGTGCATTTTGAAGCCTTTTATTTCTCAAATTACTTCGTTAATTTACTAAATTTAATTATTTAACAAAAATTAGCGCATTCCCTATAAAATGTATATATCGTTTAATCTGTTCACCAAATTTCAGCCTTTCAACATTGTTTAATTTCAAGTTATATCTTTTTCCATAAAAACGATAGGCCTATTATCTCAAAAGCGACTTTACACTTATTCCCTACTTCTGAATTTTTTAAGCCATCGATATATTACTCACAAAAATTTCTTAAACTCGTGTAATTGGGGAGGCTGGGGGGGGGGGGGGGCTTTGGAAAGGCTAAAATTATTGTCAATAAAAAAATTTTAAAAAACAAAA
>JAQIXP010003880.1:0-12318 GCA_034700285.1 Proteroiulus fuscus
TTGTTTAGACGAATGAGATCTGTAGATCTAGATCTCATATCTCATGGCTTATTCGTTTCTTTCTCCTGGATGTCTGTCCATTGAAGCAGTTGGACCTCACCACTGACTTTGTTTTGTAACGATTTAACCCCAGATGGATTCTTTGTTTAGACGAATGAGATCTGTAGATCTAGATCTCATATCTCATGGCTTATTCGTTTCTTTCTCCTGGATGTCTGTACATTGAAGTAGTTGTACCTTACCACTGACTATGTTTTGTAAGGATTAACCACAGATGGATTCTTTGTTTAAACGAATGAGATCTGTAGATCTGGATTTCATTTCACTGCTTATTCAATCCTTTATACTATAGATGTCTGTCCAGTATTTGGCTGTTGGACCTTACTTCTGACTGTGTTTTGTAACGATTTAACCACAGATAAATTCTTTTGTTAGACGAATGAGATCTGCAGATCAGATACAGATCTGTTCATCCAATAATACATTAGATCTCAGTTTTGAAAGGAATATACCATTAAATAGTATAGCCTAGTTAAATGCAAATCTCGTTGCCTGAAACATCTGACAATGAGATCTAATGAGACCAATGAGATCTAATTTTAAAACTGTTCACCAAAAGTAATTCTAGATCCTTTTGTTTCATGATGTTGAAGAAGACATAAATTTTCTCTGCAAATATTGGCTACTTTTAGGAAGTCCCATTGCGGTTGTATTATAATTATTTTTCACACTTTCATCTGCTGTTCCAATAACTTGGCCTTCATCTGAGAATAACTTATCTTTATATTTGCAGATGCAATATATGCTTAGGCCTACTTATTTGTTATTTTATTAGGATTTTTTCATGTTTTTAATAATGGTTTCAGATCGAGAGCTGATTGAATTTTTTTGTTACCGTTATATGGTTTGTTATTTTCTTGTTAGAGAACTTCAAGAAAAAAATGTTATAATTGTCAGGAAAAGTTAAGAAAAATTTTATTTCGTCAGGGAATACTGTTTATTGTCAAGGAAAGTCTGGGGAAACTGGTTTATTGTCCGGAAAAATTAAGGAAAAGTGTATTTCCTCAGGTTAAAGTCAGGGAAAACTCTTCTTTTGTCAAGGAAACTTCCTTCTATGGTTAAATGTAGCATTTCTTAAGTAAAGTTAAGGAAAAGTATTTCATCAGTGAAAAATGTTTATTGTCAGGAAAAATGAAGGGAAAGTGTATGGAAAGTTTAAGAAAATTGGTTTATTGTTGGGAATATTAAGGAAAAGTGTATTTTCATAGGTTAAAGTCAATGAAAACTTGTTTTTTTTGTCTAAGAAACTTCTTTCTAAGCTTAAATTCTTCAATTTGTGTTTTATGTTCAGGGAAAGTTAAGGAAATTGTAGTTTTTCAAGGAAAACTGTGGGCATTAATCTCAACAGTTATTAAGGGAAGTCAGGGACAACATTTGACAGTAAAATTCAGAAATTCTTTGCCAAGGAAGGTCACGGAAAATGTTTTTCCAAAGGGAAAGTTATGAAAAACTATTTTCTGTAAAGAACTTTTTTCTCAGGTTTTTTAAAAAGAAAATTTAATGAAACTATGCAATTATTCTGGGCAAATCAGAGAAAATAAAATTAGCAACTTTTAGGGAAAGTTAGGGAAAATGGGAAAGTCAGGAAAAAGTTTATCTGATGGAAAGTCTAGAAAATATATTTTTCAAGGAAAGTCAGAGAAACATTTCTTGAGGAAAGTCTGGAAAAACTATGTTCCTATGCAAAGTTCATCTAAAACTTTTTAGTCAGTGAAAGTCAGGGAATACTAATTTTATGTCAGTTAAAACCTTGTCAAGGAAATTCATAATAATTGTATTTGTGAGGAAAAGTCATGAAAAAAGTTTTTCCAGAAAATTTCCAGGAAAACTATTTTTGTCAGGGAACGTTTGAATTCTTTTGGTCAGGGGAAGTCATGAAAAAAAAATTTTAGGCAGGAAAAGTTAGGGAGAAATATTTTTAGCCAGAGTAAATTCAAGAAATGATTTTTTTAGGAAAAAAAAACAAAAAAAAGATCAAAGGGGAAATATTTTGGAATTTTTCTTTAAAAAGTTTGGGAAATTTAGTGCATACTTTTGTTTACTATTTTTAACATTTGCTTGTTCCTGTACCTATTAAAAATTAATGAACAAAATTAATTTGCTTAAAAATTAACGAAATACTAATTAGTCTGAAATTCATCTCTTGAAGAGTTTCTTACTTAGTTTTGACATTTGCATTAGCAGTAATTAGCCTCCATAAAGGTAATTAAAACTGTTCTTGTTCTTTTAATTGCAGGTGCTTTTTCATCCTAATTTTGCTTCCATAATTGATAATGGCCATCATACTGCTGCAAGGACCTGCTAATCAAGGTAAATTACTTTTCCTTTTATTTTATTTTTCTTTTTTTTTTCTTTTTTGCTAAATTGAATTAGGATCTTTTGAGAGGTCGATTATACCATTATGATTAATAACACTGCAGAAAAATCTGAGGAAAATGATGGATTGGGAAATGGATTTTTTGGGCACGCATCGTCAGAAATAGAAAATTATATTCAGTGATGAATGAGTAATTTATGGGAGTGAAGAGGCCACTCTTGATTCTGTAGAAAAAAATTTGCTTAAATTGAATTTGGTTGGGATTTTGGAGCAAAAAGAACAAACTGATTGTAGTGTTAATACATGTAACAGATAAGAACACGTCTGTTTCAAGAAAAAAACAAAGGGGAATAGATAAGTTAAAATTGATGCAGTGATTGTTTAAAAAGAACAGCTGTTCTTGAAAGAAGAATACTAAAATAACAAATTCAAGCAGTAGAAAGAACACCTGTTCCTCCCATGTTTGATGAAATAGCAGTTTTTGGAGTGAAGAGGCTCATCATGATTTTGTAGAGATTGGTTGCCCTAAAATTTGCTGGGGTTGCTTGCTTGCATAGGGTTTTGGAGCAAAAAAGAACAAAAGAACACTGAGTAACATACAAGTTTCAATGAAAGAGCAAAAGGGAAATAATTGTCTGAATTGCTGTAGTGAAAAGTTAAAAAGAACAACTGCTTTTGAAAGAAAACACTAGATTAACAGTTTCAAGTACAGTAGTAAAAAGAACGTGTGTTCCTATAGTTGGAGAAATAGCAATTTTGGGAGTGAAGAGGCTCATCATGAGTTTGTAGAGTAAATTTTCCATAAAATGTAATGGGTTTGTTTGTCTGTATGAGGAGAACAAAGAAGAACAAATTAATTGTGTCTATACAATAAACACAGAAGAACACGCCTGTTTCAAGAATTGAACAAAAGGGATTTGTTAGTCTGAATTTGTGTAGTGGAAGAGTAAAGAGAACATAGCTGTTATAGAAAGGGAAGGCTAAAATAAAAATTTAAGGGAGTTAAAAGAACACTTGTTCCTCATGTGTTTGATGAAAGAGCAATTTTGTGAGTGAAGAGGCTCATCATGATTTTGTAGAGAAAAGTTGCCTCAAAATTTATTGGGGTTGTTTGCTTGTATGTGTTTTGTAGTAAAAAAAGAACACGAATTGTTGTGATTATGCATTTAATACAAAATTATGCACCTGTTTTAAGGCAATAACAAAAGGAATTTGTTAGTCTGAATTGGTGTAGTGGAAGAGTAAGGAGAACATAGCTGTTCTTGAAAGGGAAGTTTTAGGAACAGATGTTCTCTTTTAATTGAAAGGAAACTTGGTTAACCTGATAGACTTAATAATGGGAAATGGCATTGAATTATGGAAAGAACACCTGTTCCTAAAACAGAAACTGAAATACTATTTTGTATATTTTCCCCAAAAAAAGGAGAATGCTTGTTCCGTATTATTAACTGGTGTTCTTTTTTTATTGAAAGGAAACTTGGTGAACCTGATAGACTTAATAATGGGGAATGGCATGGGATTACTGAAAGAACACCTGTTCCAAAAGCAGAAACTGATTTATAAATATTGCACAATACAGGAGAATGCCTGTTCCGTTTTAGGAACAGATGTTCTCTTTTTATTGAAAGGAAACTTGGTGAACCTGATAGACTTGATAATGGGAAATGGCATTGGATTACTGAAAGAACACCTGTTCCAAAAGCAGAAACTGATTTATAGATGTTGCACAAAACAGGAGAATGCCTATTCCATTTTAGGAACAAATGTTCTCTTTTTATTGAAAGGAAACTTTGGTGAACCTGATAGACTTGATACTGGGAAATGGCATTGGATTACTGAAAGAACACCTGTTCCAAAAGCAGAAACTGATTTATAAATATTGCACAATACAGGAGAATGCCTGTTCCATTTTAGGAACAGATGTTCTCTTTTTATTGATAGGAAACTTGGTTAACCTGATAGACTTAATAATGGGAAATGGCATGGGATTACTGAAAGAACACCTGTTCCTAAAACAGAAACTGAAATACTATTTTGTAGATTTTCCCCAAAAAAGGAGAATGCTTGTTCCATTTTATTAACAGGTGTTCTTTTTTTATTGAAAGGAAACTTGGTGAACCTGATAGACTTAATAATGGGAAATGGCATTGGATTACTGAAAGAACACCTGTTCCAAAAGCAGAAACTGATCTAATATTTTATAGATGTTGCACCAAAAAAAAAGGAGAATGCCTGTTCTTTTTTAGGAACAGATGTTCTCTTTTTATTGAAAGCAACTTGTGAAAACTGATAACTATAATAATGGGAAATGGCAATGGATTATAGAGAAAACTTTAGAGTAACTGATCAAGTTAAATGGACCAAAGAACGCCTGTTCTCGTCACCATGCCATCAAGCGTGCTGTCTATATGCGATACTCAGAAACGCCCTTTGCTGCATTTATTTTTTTAACAATTTGCATATTAAATTTTAAGTATAGCCCTAGTTTGGTAAATCCTAATTGAATCAGCCTCTGTGTATGAATAATTGAATAATTTTCATCATATTTCTACATTGTTTACACCTGATACACATCTACATGAGGGGGGTCAGTGTAAACACTATGTAATTATACCTCACAATTTGTCATAACATGTAGTTTTGGGCCTTTTTCTAAATATCGACCATGTAATAACACGATGTCCTGCGTGGGGAAATAACCGGTGGCTGATAATGCTACAGGGTGCGTTATCTGACAACTGGAACTGGATTGTTTTTAACTTAAAGGTCAGGGAAATTTTAAGAAAGTTTGAACCTCTTGAGAAATTTTTTTTGTACAACTGAACTTTTTCTTTCTTGGATGTTTTTAAAACCTTGAAAGTCAGGACGACTTAAAATTTGAGTGGGAAATTAGACAATTTTAGGGTACTTGAAAGTCAGGGAAAATGCAGGGAAGTTTTAACATAAAAAGAAAGTAGAGAAAAAATTTTGGGAATATTTTAAAAAAAATTTATAAGTTTGGAACTGGACTTTCTTGATTGTTTTTAAAACCTTGAAAGTCAGGGAGACTTAAAATTTGAGTGGGAAATTAGATAATTTTAGGGTACTTGAAAGTCAGGGAAGTTTTAACATAAAAAGAAAGTGGAGAAAAATTTTTGGGAATATTTTTAGAAAACAATTAAGTTTGGAACTGGACTTTCTTGGTTGTTTTTAAA
Organism: Proteroiulus fuscus; assembly: GCA_034700285.1. Taxonomy (NCBI): domain Eukaryota; kingdom Metazoa; phylum Arthropoda; class Diplopoda; order Julida; family Blaniulidae; genus Proteroiulus; species Proteroiulus fuscus. The sequence continues at coordinate 5,572 of JAQIXP010003880.1, forward strand.
ACTTTGAAAGTCAGGGAGATTTAAATTTTGAGTAGGAAATTAGGGAATTTTAGGGTTTTTGAAAAGTCAGGGAAAATTCAGGAGAGTTTTATCCTAAAAAGTCAAATTAAAATTTTGAGAATACGTTTTTAGAAAGCAATTAAGTTTGAAACTACTTTTCTGCTTGTTTTTAAAAACTTAAAAGTCAGGGAGACTTAAGTTTTGAGTGTGAAATTAAAGAATTTTAGGGTCCTTGAAAATTCAGGAAAATTTTATCCTAAAAAGTCAAATCAAAATTTTGAGAATATGTTTTTAGAAAACAATTAAGTTTGAAACTACTTTTCTGCTTGTTTTCAAAAATTTGAAAGTCAAAGAGACTTAAGTTTTGAGCGTGAAGTTAGAAAATTTTTGGGTCCTTGAAAGTCAGGGAAAATGTAGGAATGTTTTAACGTAAAAAGAAAGTGGAGAAAAAATTTTTGGAATATTTTTAAAAAAAAATTTAAGTTTGAAACTGAACTTTTTTGCTTGTTTTCAAAAACTTGAAATTCATGGAAATTCATGAAATTCATGAAATTAAGGTAAAATTAGAGATATTTAGGGTCCTTGAAAGTCAGGGAAAATGTAGGAATGTTTTAACCTAGAAAGTAGGGAAGAGAAAATTTGGGAATATTTTATTTGAAAAATGTTTTTGACACCTGATTTTCTGTTTTTTTCCAAAACCTTGAAAGTCAGGGAAACTTGAGAAAGTAATTAAGAAAATTTCAGGGACCTTGAAAGTCTAAGGAATTTCAGGAAAGTTTTATCCTAATAAGTAAGTGAAAAAAAGTTTTGTTAATATTTTTTTAGAAAAAATATTTTAAGTTAGAAACTGGACTTTTTCTTCATGTTTTCAAAACCTTGAAAGTAAGGAGACTATTAAATTTTGAGAGAGAAATTAGAGAATTTAAGGATCCTTTAAATTCAGGAAAAATTCAGGGAAGTTTTAACCTAAAAAGTAAGTGGAAAGAAAATTTTATAGAATATTTAAATAAAAATTATGGTAGAGTTTGAAATTGGACTTTTCTGCTTGTTTTCAATTAAACCTTAAAAGTCAGGGAGACTTAAGTTTTTAGGAAGAGAAATTAGAGAATTTTAGGGACCTTGAAAGTCAGGGAAAATTCAGGAAATAAAAAAAAAATTTGGGACTTTTTTCCAGAAATTTTTTTTTAAAACTGTACTTTTCTACTTGTTTTGAAAACCTTGAAAATCAGAGCTACTTTAATTTTTAGGGAAAAATTCGAGAATTTTAGGGACCTTAAAAGTCATGGAAACAGGGAAGTTTTAACCTAAAAACAAGTAGAGAGAAAATTTTAGGAATATTTTTTTTGGAAATAAACTTGGAAAAAAAACGATGTCTGAAACTGGATTTTTCTGCTGGTTTTTAAAACTTGAAAGCCAGGGAAACTTAAAATTTGAGGGAGAAATTAGAAGATTTCAGGGTCTTTTAAAGTCATTGAAAATTCAGGGAAGTTTTAACCTAATAAGTGGAGAGAAAATTTTTAGGACTGTTTAGAAAAAATATTTAAGTTTGAAACTGGAATTTTCTACTTGTTTTTAAAACTTGAAAGACAGGGAAACTTACATTTTGAGTGAGAACATGAAGGATTTCAGGGACCTTGAAAGTCAGGGAAAATTCAGTTAAGTTTTAACCTAATAAGTAAGTGGAGAGAAAAAGTTGGGAATATTTAAAAAAAAATTAAATTTGAAAGTGGACTTTTTTGTTTGTTTTCAAAACCTTGACGGTCAGGAAGACTTAAGTTTTTTGGGGGAGAAATTAAAGAATTTTAGGGTCCTTGAAAGTCAATGAAAATTCAGGAAATTTTTATCCTAAAAAGTTAAATAAACAAGGTCAGGGACGGCAATTGACCCCTGATCTCAGCTCTAATTCACCCGAGAGTACTAACTCCACCAGATTTCTTTGGTTTCCCCTATATTCATTCTCCAATAAATTCTGTACTTTGATGAGGTGCTGATCTCTTCAGACTAGGAATGGAAATTGACCGTGATCTCAGATCTGGCTCTCCAGGATTAATCAGTCCATCAGATCGGTTTCGATCTCCCACGTAGTCCATCTGATCTTATAAGTATCCCTGAGTTAAGCCTCACTGTCCTTTGATGATGCGACGTCGATGCCCCCAAAAGGCTAGAGATGGCAGCTGGCCCAGATCTCAGATCTAGATCATTTAAGATTAATAAGTACAACTGATCTGATTTGATCTCCCATGTAGTCGATCTGATCTTATAACCATCCTTGAATTAAGCCTCACTGTCTTTTGACGATACGATGTCAATACCCTGAAAGGCCGGGGATGGCAGCTGGCACAGAGCTCAGATCTAGATCACCCAAGATTAATCAGTACAGCCGATCTGTTTTGATCTTCCACATAGTCGACCTGATCTTATTAACATCTCTGTGTTAATCCTCGACATCATTTTATGATAAGACGTTCATACTCACAAGGCTAGGGATGGCAATTGACCCTGATCTCAGATCTAGATTACCGAAGATTATTAAGTACAGCTGATCTGATTTGATCTCCCCACATAGTCAATCTGATCTTATAACTATCTATGAGTTAAGCATCACCATCTTTTAACAATATGGCGTTGATGCCCAGGAAGGTGGGGGCAGTAGCTAGTCCAGATCTCATATCTGGTTCACTAGAGATGATCAATTCTTCACGATCTCGCTTGATCTCCCCATTTTCAGCCAGAATTCTTCAGATCTGCAAACGGTTTCAATTCTTTATATGCTAATTTTTGCCAAGAAGCGCTTTTTTAACCCATTGTGTATGTGCTGCTTTACTAAGCACGCCAAGGCATTGTTTATTAGCTAACGTTTTGTTAGCTTTTCGAGTCCCCAACGTCCCTGTCACTCTCATACCCTGTTTGCCAAGGAGTGTTTGCGTGCGAGAACTAATTAATCAAATGAGACGAGAGAGTGAGGGGGGGGGGAGGTGGTGGGGGCTGGGGGGGAGGGGGTCCTCCATACCCGTATACATAATCGGCCACTGGATTTGCTTAATGAAGTACATGTTGTGCAAATTATGACGTGGAAAGTTGCGTGCGGATCCTCTTTTATTTCATCAGGTTTGTTTCGCGAGGCGAAGTTTGCGAGTGCTGCAATGGATCGATCAGGCTAGATCTTGTTCTATGCTAATTTTGACGTTAGATCGAATTCTTGGACACGTTCGAGGCACATGTTGAATTTAGATGCAAAAGTTTGATAAACTTGTCCATCATAAGAGTTGCTAACAAGTTTCTGGTTTTTGATAGTTTTGAGTAAATACAGTACCAGGGCTGGGAGAGTGGATACGAATTAAGAAATTGGATATGTTTTGATATGGATACTTATGGATACAAATGTGGTATTCACCAAAAGTATTGTATCATAAAATGTATAATATAAATAAAATATAATTTAGTCTTAAATTATTGGAATAGAATTAAAATTGTTTCTGCATTTTGCATTGAACAGTTTGGAAAAGTGATTCTTTTCTCATATAACTGAGATTTGGTTTATAAGGAATGGATACATTTGGATACAAAATAGATTATTGAGTGGATACATTTTGGATACAAATCAATATTTTTTTGGATACATGTTTGGGTACAATTTTGGTTAGACCCACTCCCAGTCCTGCAGTACCAATATAATTTCTGTATTTTGGAAATGTTTCCTATTATTTCAAATTTTATGCATTTTATGTCTGTTTCTGTAAATTTAATAAGTTTTTAAATAAACAGCATGTGTGAATTTCAACTTTTTGAGAGTTGAACTTGTTCTAGGAGACCAATGCTTCTGCTGTGATTCTTTGGGGATCCTAAGAAATGGATCTGAGGAAACACTGATATTCACATATCATTACCACAGCTTAAGAAGAACATCTTTGTTAGAATCTATGCAGAGGCAGTGAGAATAATTTTTGTAAGACTCTCTGCTAATCACTAGTAATTATGGCATGTTAAAGTGGTAATCACTAAACTTCTCCATAAGTTGCTAGTTTCAGAAAAATCCAAAAAAATATGCTTTATTTAGAGGGATGCTTGTTGGAATTACCAATGTGCACTGATGTCATGAAATCCAGTTGAGAATCATTAAGATTCACATTGCTACAGTTTTGCAAAATCCATAAGAAAGTTGCTTTACTCAGAGTGAATACATTTGGGAATTACCAATGATCAATGAGTCTGACTGTTCTAAGCTTCTCGGTTGTGCACAAAAATGCATGACAAGTCTAGTTCAGAATCACTAAGATTCATCTAAAGTTGTTACAGTTTTGAAAAATCCACGAGAAAGTTGCCTTGCTCAGAGAATGAATTTTTGTTTGAATCTACCAAAGGGTTGTGAGTTTGATCCTGTCAGATTATCTGCTGAACATCAGCAATTAAAATTGTCTGTTGAGCACCAAGATTTATGAGAATTCCAGTTGAGAATCTCTTAAGTTTCACCAAAAGTTTCAACAGTTTTGCAAAATTCATGAGAAAGTTGGTTTACTCAGAGTGAATGCTTGTTGAAATCTACCAAAGATCAATGAATCTGATTGTTCTAAGATTTATCTGTTGAACACCAAGATTCATGACAAGTCCAGTTTGGAATCACAAAGATTCATCAAAAGTTGCACCAAATTTTAGAAAGTTATCTGTCGATGCTTCTCAGCCTAACTGTCTGCAAAATCTTGAGAATGATGGAAAATACCTTATGGCACTAATGCAAATTATTTGTCCATTGTTTTGCAAAACTGTGCCTTTTATCGAAAGGTTCCCGTCGGAAAATTCTGCATCTAATCTCTAATTAAAATTTATTTTAGTTTGCAAGTTAATAACGTGCTGCTGACACAGGTCTATTCTCATTCCTTTTAATTGTCTCTGCCATTTTAATAATTTAGGCTTGGATAGAAGATAATAATAGCAAAATATTTTTTTGTGTTTGCGTATGTACGAGGAACCTGTCGTGAAATAGTAATGCTAGCTCAATTTCTGGCAGAATATCAACCTGCTGAAATTCCTTCGCAGCTAAAGTGTATTATTAAAGCCAAGTGCGGAGCTTGTTATTGCATTATTAATTATATACATGCATGTGGGGTGATTATTGCTTAGCCGCAATTATTCCTGTGTTCGAGGGCAGAACAGGAAGTGCATGCTCTGGTTTCCATCCGCTAGTTTGGTAATTGCCGAATGACGCTAAACGGACGACAAAACTATTTTGTTCTGTCATTTGGTGTTGATCAGTCTCAGTAATCGATCATTTATATTTTTGCAGTTGTTTTAGGACATGTTGCTTTCAGTGAATTCAGTTATGAGGCAGATGTGCCTGCCCTTACTGTTGCCAATTATTTGAAAGGTTATGATGGTTATTTTGTCTTAGAATTAATGTGTTTAAAGGTTAACTACTCAATGTAGAGTTTATAAATGATATCATATTGGAAGTAATGTCTTGGAAAGTCTGTATTCATAAACTCTGCTGGGATTCCAGAATGGGTGCCCAATATGCAAGAAATCACATGTCTATCCTTCGCAGGCCTGGACTAGCTACTGTTGGCCCAGGTGGCTAATTCTAATGTTTAATCGAGGTGGCCCAGTTAGTGAGTGGCCCAATAGGCACAATTTAATTTGGCCAGGGTAGGGTTTTGCACCCCAGCACCCCGGGCCAGTCCGGGCCTGATCCTTCGACTCTTTATGATGACAGGGTGTCTGGCCGTCTGGAAAACCGGAAAATGGCGTGGAAATCATTAGTGTCTGGAAATGTCATGGAAATTTAATCTGTGTCTGGAAAATCCAAATAAAATCGAAATAAAATGAAAAATTAGGCACTATTGGTGGTTTTTAGCCCATTTTTGAGTGTTTTTGAGCAAAAAAGGTCACCTGGGGCGCTATTTTTTGTCATTTTTTTTCACAGTAATGTACAAAGGCCTTCAGATTTTCGCCTGCAGGCCATGAAAAATATGTTTGGGTCGGAAAAAAATGGAAGTTGTGGGTGCGGCCCATGGTAGTTGCCAAATATTGCAGTTTCTTATTGCATATGTCAGTAAAAATTAGTTAAAAATCACTTTCGTTTGGTCTGGAAATTTGTGAAAAATTGTCTATAAAACCTGGAAATGTCATGGAAATTTATAAGTGGATTTGGCAAGACACCCTGTGATGATGTCATGTTAACAATCCAGCTGAGGTATATGGCAAAGGGCTTTTCTTCACTATTTACAATTGCATCACAACTATTTACTTGACATTGTTAAGGTACATATATGAGTGCCATTTGTTTTAGATTAGCTTTATTAATTTGTCAACTCTGAAATGAGTACTTTTAGTTTAATGGACTTTGGCAGAGATGACTTGCCAATGTCCAGGTTTAAGATATTGCTTGTTTTGCAATTGTTAATTCAAAAGGATTCAAGTGTTCAAAAAAATTTCTGTCAAATGGTGGTGATCAGTCTCAGTACTTCTTCATTTGTGATTGTATTGTTGCAATTGGTTTAGGTGTTGTTTTTGGTGGATTCGGATAAGGTAACAGAAGTGCTTGCTTGCTCTCATTATTCAGTTTTATAAGAGGGAAGGGAAGTCCTCTTTGTTTTAAGAAGCTTTAGTTGTTGTTACGGACTCTGTAAAGTACCTGGGCATCCACATTGCCAACTAACTTAAAACTGTGGAATGCGCAAATCATTAAGATGGTAGGTAAAGCAAACCAACGAATGAGATTTGTTCAAAGAATATTTAGGAATTGCCCTTTAA